>JASAOB010002586.1:0-26828 GCA_030849825.1 Herpetomonas tarakana | reverse complement strand
CAAGGGCGCCTGGCACCCAGAGGAGTAAGCGGGTACGCAGGGCACTACGCAGGCTTCCCGCAGCACCCACGCGCGCACGCGTTCCTGCGACGGCGGGACACCACTCGGCGGGAAGGGGGCTACCCTCACGCCTCGCCCCCACATCCCCCGCACGGTGGATGGCCCAAAGGCCCTTTCCAGCGACCAGAGGGAACTTCTTTACGTCCCACGCAGCAAATGCATCTCTTCCCCTATGATTTCCTCATTTCCTCAAACCCTTCGATAAAGAACAGAGAACAGGAAGCTCTGCAGCAGCAGCAGCAGCAAAACGGCACGCCGGGGTGTGGTGTTGGTGGGATGTAAGGTGTGGCTGTCTGCCCCCCCCCCCCCTTCTCTCGCGCGTGTGTAGGAGGGAGGACGACTGCGAACGTCGCCACCCACCCGCACCGTGAGGGGAGAAACCATGAAAAGGACAGCAAGGGCTGCCACCGCGCCTGTATGGACCGCGAGAACGCGTACCGTTGTCGTTACTTCCCCCCCTTCCCCTCCCACCTCTCCGTCTCACAGCACTTTGAGAATCAATTACAAGGAACGAGCAACGCACACACAAACACACAAAAGTACATAAACACGGACACACTCCAACAACGGAGCGAGCTATTTTCAGGGGACCTGCCACAGCATCTCAACGGTAGCTGTTGTTAGCGAGTGCCCCTTCCCCTTCCCCTGCCTTTTTTTTTCTTCTTCTTTTTGTGCGTTGGCCAGTAGCAAAGGGCCAGTGACCATTTGCCTCCTTCCCCCTTTAGAGTTTGTTAGGCTTCGCCCTCATACAAAGTTGGCTCATTGAGAAGAGAGAGAGAGAGCGACAGGGAGTTCGTTTGTCTTATAAATACACACCCACCACCACCACCACCCCACTTGAGCGCTCGTTGTGAACCAAGGAGAGAGTGTGTGCAGCAGCAGTGCCACTCTCCTCTCCCCGCTATTTGAACTTCTTCCCCCCCTCCCTCTTCTCATTGTGGAAGCACAGGATAGAGAGAGGGGTCTGCGAGCCATTCCTATTTCTTCTCCCTTTGCCCCAAGTAGCGGATCGACTTACTGCTCCTCCCACAAAAAAACAACAACAACAACCTGTACAGCAACGAGACGGCTCCACAGCTCTCTCTCTCGCCATTTCCCTCTTTTGTCGATTTTTGGTCCTTGACACTTCCCTTTGCCCCCTTTGCAACGACCACAGGAGAGGGATCCGTAGCGGACAACCCCCCCTCGGCTCCAGTGGTCTTGCCTTGCCGCTTGTATCCGACTCGTCCCCCCCCCCTTTTCAACTCTTGCGACTTGCTTCTGTCCTACCGCTCTGAGGCCATATCCGCTCCTCTTCCTAAGCCACCTATCCTCCTCTCGAGGCTTCTGCAGAGGACATTGGCACTGTCCCCATCCCCATCTATCGCTCTCCCCTTCCCCCTTCTCTCTTTGCTACTGACAGACTTCCATTGCTGGTGGAAGGTGCTCTGGCTTCCCCGGTTGTGTCCCCCGCTGATCCTGGTGTGGTGCCCGCGACTGCCCAGCTCTCTCTCGCCCTCGCCCGCTCACGTACGCAGAGGTGGGGAATAGAAAAGGGCAAATAAACATGAGCAGCAGCCACAGGAGTGCGTCAGGCGCGTCACAGGGTGGCGCCTTCACGCCGCCGCAAACTCCGCCGACGGCGGCCTTGCCGGGCCGTCCCAAGCGGCCACCGCAGCTCTTCCACTCGCAGAGCAGCGCAAGCCCCAGTCGCTTCGGCCTTGTCGGCAAGTCTATGAGCGTGGCTAGCGGTGGCAAGGCCATGAGCGTGGCTAGCGGTGGTCGGGCTGGCAGCAACGCCAGCGGCGGTCACCCCAACCGCCGGGCCAGCTTCTTCCCCAGCCTGCGCGTCCCCGTGGAGCCGCAGGATGTCGAGGATGATGCGCCGTCTCCATCAACGGCGTCGCCGTACAAGATGAGCTCCTCCACCGTCTCGCGTGGTCGCGTCATGTCGGTAGCGCCGCCGCTGGCACCGGGCGAGGTTCAGCGTATTGAGGGGGAGCTGTGGCACGTGACGGCGAAGACAGGGCCAGGCAGGAAAGGCGGCAAATCGAAGCAGTGGGTTGTTTGCGAGGATCAGCGGCTGTCGGTGTACTCCACGTGGAGCGGGGCGGGGCGGCTGCTGGAGGAGATGACGTTTGAGCGGGTGCGGGTGCTGTTCAACATTAGCCACCCGCAGCGACACGAGGAGTCAGGCAGCGGCGGCCCACGCACGCAGCGGCAGACCATCAAGCGGGAGGGCCGCAGCGGCAACTCGCCCGCCCACAGCGGGTTCCAGCCGCGGAACCCCCTGGCGAACAAGCGCCTCACCTCGTACCACTACTTTGGCATTGAGGGCATCTCTCTCGACCCCGCCACCGGCACACGCCGCCGCCACCTCACCATCTTCTGCACCGACCAGCCCGAGGACTACAAGGCCTGGATGGCCTTCTGGGGCGAGATGGCGGAGCGCTTCCCCATGGTGTCCAACCGCAACGCTCGCGGCAGCCGCCTCGAGGACTCCCCAGGCACGAGCGTCGACTTCCATCCCTGGGCCGATAACTTCACCTTCCCCACCGAGCCGCTCGGGGACACCGACCTCGAGAGCTTGGCTGGCACACCACTCGGGAGGGGGGTGGCCGCGGCCGGCTCTGGTTGCTCCAGCCCCGACGCCGACTTCGTCCCGGCGTTTGCGGCAACGCAGGCTGGCCGCTTCGGTGGTACAGCTCGAGCGTTGGCCCTAGAGGAAGAAGAAGGCTTTGCCCCACTTGGGGCAGCCATGCTGTCCAGCGCGCAGCACCAGAGCCATGCCAAGGAGCTGCCCCCGGCTCTGAGCGTGCTGGAGGAGGCGGAGTGCGCCATGCGGGCCAGCGTGGAGGCGACCGAGGCCGCCACGCGCAGCCTGCTCCGGGCCAACTGCACGCTCGCCGACCTCGTCTCCGCCCAGCAGCCGCAGCGGGACCACCCGTTACGCGGGAAGGGGTGGTGGACCCACGACGCCGGCGCCGAGGAGGAGGGCGGGTTGCCAAGCGCTCCCGACCTCCCGTCCCTGCAGGCGGAGCTGGAGCGCCTGTGCAAGGAGCTGCAGAGGACGCCATCGCTTGTTGTTGCCGCCGCAGCGCCGGCCTCCCTCAGCGCTGCTCGGGGGACGGACAAAGGCGGTGAGGCGACGCTGGACGAGCTCAAGGCCCAACTCGCTGCCCTGGAAGGAGAGAACGAGTCCCTTCGCCAGCAGGTCGCCGAGCGGCAAGCCCCGGCTTCGGCACTGGCGCGCCTCGAGCGCCGTCTGCACGACGCCTTCCAGGGGTGGCAGGACGGTGCTGCACAGCTGCCCCCAGCCACGGCTGGAGGAGCACTGTCACCACTACCACCACCATCACGGCCCTCCGCTAGAGGCGCGAGTCGGCGTGCGCCGAATCTCGCTGATACGGCACGCCCCGCGCCGCCAGTGCTGGCACCCATACCGGTGGAGCTGGACGTGGCGCTCGCGCGCGGGCTCGTTGCCGCGGCACTGCGCCGGCCCGACGACGAGGGGCAGGAGGAGGTGCCTGGGTCGGTTGCTGCCCCCGCCCTACCTCCTTTGCTGGAGGAGGACATTGCCCAGTACAGTGAGGAGCGCCTGCGCCGCCTCGGCGGTGGCGACGGGGACACTGGCGGGAGCCCGGCCGACACGCTCTGCGCCGACGCTCTGTCCGCCGTGGTAGTTGCCTTTGACCCGTACGTAGCGGCGAGAGGACGAGGCGAGTCTCCTGACACTTCCGCAGGCGGTGTGGGTGTGGGTGTGGGTGTGAGTGGGACGGAAGGCCGAGGCGGCCGCTCCCCGAGCGACGCCAAGTTTATCGAGGACGTTGCGGAGTGGTGTGCCGCCCTACGCCGCGTCCGGGATCGCGCCACGCAAGCGGACGAGGGGGCCAGCGCCAGCAGCGACTCTGGCAACGAGGGCAACACTGGCACCGGTGCTGCTGCTGCTGCTGCTGCGTGTGACGAAGACGCCGATGCTGGCGTGATCGGCCACGTCGCTCGCACCTCTCGCGCTGTTGCCAGGTGGCTGGACGGCCTCGGCTCTGCCGCTCACCGGGACGCCCTAGCGACGTACGTGGCGGCGCTGAGAGACGCAACGAATAGCAGTCCCACGTTCGTTGACCCCCTCGTGACGCTGTCGAGTGGGTATGGCGATAGTGACAGTGGCAACATCAGTAGCGAACCAAGACCCGGGACTGAAAGAGACCCCGAGTCCCTGTACCATCTACAGAAACGGCTCAAACACGCTGAGGAGCGGCTGGAAAGCGTGGGAGCTGACGCCGCCGCTCTTCGCGCATCGCTTCTCCGACTCCTTGCCAAGCCGCCACTGCCGGCAGCAGCGGCGAGGACCGCCGCCTCGGCACAAGCGCGGGCCATCGCACTTGCGGAGAAGCTACGAGGCAAGGGGGACGCTGATGGTGATTCCTCTGTCTCCATCACTGAGGAGCTGGTCAAGGCCCTGAGCGAGGATGCGCAAGCATGCGGTCCGTCGGCCGAGGCGCTGACCGCCGAGGCAGTGGCCATGCTGGGAGCACCGGACATCCCCACCGCCATGGCGCGTCTGCGCTCCACCGTACCCAGCAGCTTCCTCGCGGCAACCACACAATCGCACACGGCCCGCCCCCACGCGGGGCCCGCCACCGCCTCTCCGTCACCCAGCCTCGCATCACTCGTAGCGGCGCTGTGCGATGTGTATGAGCGGGAGAAGCGGCGCGGCGACGAGTTCCACGCGGAGCTGTGCGAGCTGGAGGCCGCGTGCCTTGGCCCACAAGGGGAGCCTCCCACAACGGCCCAGGCTGTCGTGCGGCGGCTACCGGAGCGTGTCGCTGCTCTTCGTGCACGAGAGCGGGAACTCGCCCAGTTGGCGAACGACACCGCAGTGGCTGGCGCCGCTGCCACGGCCGCAACAGCTGAGAGACTGCGAGCGATGTCGGCGGAGCTGCAGGCGAGGAAAGTCGTCCTTCACGCCGCCACGACGGACAGCAGTCGCGTCGACACGGACACGGACACGGACTCCGCCCTCGGCGATGCCTTGGCTGCCTGCCGCGATGAGCAGGCGGCGGCCGCGGCCACCACCGCCGCCAAGCTCGAGGACGCGAGACGTGAGGATGCGTTGGTGCAGAAGCAGCTGGGCAACTTGTGGGGGCGGCGAGGGAGCCGCCGCCGCCCCTTGTGCGCGCGGGTGGCCCTGGCCCGCTGCGTGCTCGGCCAGGCCGCTGAGGCAGCCCTCCACGACCCGGCGTTCCCCCTCACGGAGGAACAGCGCAGGACCCTCTACCCCCTCAGCCGCTCCCCGCGCCACACCGAGGAGCCCACGGCGGCAGACACAAGCGCTGCCGCCTCTGCCACGCCCATCCTCGCCTGGATCGACCAGGCCGCCGCACAGAAGCGGGCGGCGATGGAGGCGCTGGTGGGCGTGACCGCCGGCGAGGAGTTACCACAGGGAGTGGAGGGGGCGTCAAGAAACGCAGACGCAGCCGAGGTCAACAGCAGCACCAGCAGCGACATCAGCGACAGCAGTGCGCCGCCGGCCACGACCCGTGGGACGCTTGTTTCCCCAGAGGCGTATCAGCAGCTGGTGGCTGCATGGACAAGGGCTGCAGAGCGCTTCGCGCAGACAGCCAACGCCGTACCGTCCGTGGCCAACGACGATGGCTTCGCCGGCGCAGGCTCATCAGGTGGTGCAAGCGGCAGCAATGCGTCCGCAGCACTCCCTGACGGCACGCCGCGTAGTGTGATGATTGAGCAGACAGTCCCCCTTGCCGGAATCTGCGGAGCACCTGCGCGCGGCGACGAAGGAGCGCAGCCGAGGCGAGCCGCATTCCCGCCAGAATCCCGCCTGCGCGGCGCTGTCCACGACGATCTTGTCGAGCACCTCGGCCTCGAGGCCGACCCCACTGCCCTCGCCGTGGAGAAGGCGCAGCTCATGGACAGTGAGGATGGCGCTGCGGGGACGGATGGCAGCCGCCTCCCTGCCACACCACTCGCCCTGCTGTGTGGTGTGGCCTACCGCCCCGCCCGCCTGCCCACGGCGGCCGTTAGGGAGGCACTTCGCCTGTGCGAGTTCCCGCGCGTGTTTGACCTGCTCCGGCGCACCGATAGCAACACAGAAGGCCCAGGCGCAGCATCCGCACCGGAGGGCGAAGGGAGCGGGAGCGGCGCCATGCCATTGGCCGCCACCTCTCTCCTCGCGGATATGCGCGCTGCGGCGGATGGCTGTCGGCGCCGGGAGGGAGATCTGGCCGCGTACGAGGCCGGCGTCCTGCGAGCGGCGGAGGACAAGGCGGACCACGGGATGACGACCGCGGAACTCGCCGCCGCCCTTGCGCTGATCGCGGAGATGAAGGAGGAGCTGCTCGCGGGGCCATCCTCTAGCCAACAGGAGGCGGCGAACGAAGAGGACGACGAGGAGTTCCTTACTGACGCCCGCCCCGCCGCGCGACAGATGGTGCCCCGCCTCCGCGCCGTTCGCACCGCCCTCCACACCCAACGTGAGCTGTTGGGGGCGCTGCAGGCTGAGAAGGAGCGCGCAGAAGCCGATCTTGCTGCCTTGCGCGCCTGCATCGACGACGCCACGGGCGAGCGGCACCAGCGCCCGAGCCGACGGAACAGCGGCAGCTCCGGCAGCGGCGGCGATGCGGTCTCGGAGGATGATGCATCGGATGTTGCTGCCGCCACGCCTGCAGGAAAGAAGAATCAGGGTATCCCGCATGCGAGGGCGACGGCGACTGCGAGCGAGGGCTTTCTCACGTCGCGCAGCACGAGCATGCAGGGCGATCCGTACATATCCCTTGTAAAGCAGCTTCGCGCCGACTGCGACGAGTGGATGACGCAGGCGAAGGAGGCCGACGTGCTCCGCAGCATGGCCGAGACCGCCAAGGCGCAGATCGACGCCCGCCACGATGCCCTATTGGACGAGATCAACCGCCTCACAGCGGCTGTTGGCTGGACGTTCCCGCCACGCGTGCTGGAGCAGGACGTGGCCGCGGCCCGCGCACGCGACACGCAGGACGCCGATGCGGCGGCAGGAGCAGAGGAGACCAACCTGCCGGAGCCGCGGGCCCTCAGCCGAGTGCAGAGTATCTGCGGTGCATGCGATGACCTTGCGCGCCGCTGGGACAGACTCGGCGACGTCATGAACACCCTGGCCTCCACCGTGGGGGTCGAAGAGTGGGAGGGTGGCGGCGGAGGGGTGCCACACGCCAGGAATGAAAAGCAGGCCCGTGTTGCCGCTTTGCTGGAGGCCGTGTCGCAGGCTTCGACCAACGGCAGCGGAGCGGGAGCGCACGCTGAACCACCTGACGCGGCACCGGACCGCGAACCAGCAACGAATGCTCACCCCACTCTCCTCGCAGATGTCCGCTCCTGCGGTGATGCTGAGATGCACGCTGCCGAGAAGGCGCAGGACCGCGACTGCGCTCGCCTTGTAGACGCTGTTGCAGAGCTGTGTGCGGGTCGCGAGGACGACGAGGGCGAGCTCGACGCCATGCGCCAGGCTCTCGCGAACGTCGAGGAAAGCGTGATCTCCGCCCCGCGTCGGCTGGAGGCAGCCCTGCGTGGCCGCAGCCGTGACCCCGCCAGGTCTCCCGCCCCGCCCGCCGACAGCCCAACATCCGCTAGGACGGGCTCCCGCTCCCGTGTACCCGTCACGTCTCGTGCTCCGTTGGCGGTGAAGCGCAGAGAGGCAGAGGCACGGCGTGTCCTCAACGATCTCTGCTTCCGTCTTGCCCTTCCGTGCGGGCTGGCGGAGGAGATGGATCGGACACTAGAGGCGTATGACACGGCCTGCGCGGAGTGCGGGGAGGCCCTCGCCAGCCTCGTGGCGGCGGCGGGTGACGGCGGCCCCGAGGGACCCGGCGGCCACTCGGAGGGTGCTGCAGCACATCGGGAAGCGCGGCTCGCCGCCGGTCTTGAGGCTGAGAGCGAGTGGAACGCCTTTCCGGAGAAGGTCGTCACGGCGGCGACCGCCCAGATGACGGCGCAAGCCCAGGTTCTCGACGCTTTGGAAGTGTCCACCAGCTCACCACACCTCCTCTCCCCTCCAGAGCTTCGACGCCGCGCGCTGGCCCAGCCGGGTTCGAAGGCCAGCCAGGCCACACACGAGGACCTGGTGCCGCGTGTTGCGAGGTTAGTGCAGCGCAGCGAGGCTCTGGAAGGCATTCTTCGCGACCTTCTCGATATCCTCGTTGACGATGTCGACACCGACGGCTCCGACTGCGCCGCTCACGTGCAACAATGGAATGAAACGAAGCGAACACTGCGGCAGGCGGCCCACGCCATCCTCCGCATCTCGGAAGCAGCAGTACCAGCGCACACGACAGCAGCCGACACCACAAGCCACACCACGCCACACACCGATCCCGCAGACTCTTCTGACCCTCTGGGGGAGAGCGCGGAGAGTGAGAGCAGTGCAGAGAACCCGTTTACTGATAAGTCCATGGAGGACCTTGCCGACATCCAGCAAGAACTACACCATCTCGAAGAACGCGAACTCCTCGCCATCCGCGACGATGTTCCCATCTGGCACGACCTCCTCAGCCGCCTAGCACAGGCATCGACAGCGCACATAGAACAGCTCGACTACGTCAACGCGCAGCTTGCCCAGTTGGTCAGTGCAGGAGAGAATAACGCCGAGGATACCGCCAGAGCACTCCACCTACACCACGAAATGCAGCAGGCGCACCAAGCAAAGGACGAGAAAGCCACCGACATCCTCCACGCGCTCTCGGAGGCCGCTAGCGGCTTCCCACGTGACAGGACAACGTACGACGACGCGCTGCAGCACATTGCAGACACGATTGACCACCTCCGCGCGCAGCGCGACGCTGTGGCTGCGGACGCTGGCCGACTGCGCGGTGCGGTGGAAGGCGTTGTTGGCGCTGGTGCGCGTGACGGCGAGCGTGCGGCTGCCGCGGCACGCCTTGCGGCTGCTGATGCGGCGCTTGCGGAGAGGCGTGCGGAGCTTGCGCAGGCGGAGGCCGACGCGAAGAGCGCGCCGAGCAAGGTGGCGAGGAAGGCTGCTGCGGAGCGCGCGGCGAACCTGCGTGGGGAGGTTGCTGGCCTGGAGAAGGAGGCGACTGACGCGGCGGCCGCTGTGGAGGCTGCGGAGGCTGCTGGTGGTGCGGCGGGCTCGCCCACGATCGACGAGCTGTGCGCGCGCCTGAAGGAGCTGGCCGCGAACGACGCGCGCGTGAGCCTGAGCGACAAGTCGAAGCCGCAGACGACGTCGTCGCACACCAAGGTGTTCGATGGCGAGGAGTGGGACGCTGTGCTGAGCGGGAAGCCCGAGGCACTGCGCGCTGCGCTGGTGAGCGACGNGCGTGACGGTGCGCGTGGCGGCGCTGGCGAGCCCGAGGGTGCGGAGCGGAGTGCGGACGACCTGGTTGGCCGCCTGGAGGCGCTGATGCGCGAGCGTGACGCGGCGCAGGCGGAGCTCGACGGCCTGAAGCGCGATGCGGCGGACGCGCAGGCCGGCCTGGAGGAGGCGCGGCGCTCGCTGGAGGAGGCGGACCCCGAGCTTGCGGCGCTGCTGGGCGAGCCGAGCGTGCCGCTGTCGCAGGCCCTGCGGGACGTGGCGGCGAGCGCTGCTGGAGCGAAGAAGGCGGCGGAGGAGGCGTCCGGAAGGATGGCAGTGGTCATTGGTGCGCTGGGCGAGGCAGAGAACAGGATCTTGGGTGCCGACGCACTTGCTGCGCGTGATCAACGGTTGGCTGACACAGTTCCTTCTCGGCTGTACAATCTTGCGGATGCGGTAGCTGCGAAGTACGAAGAGCAGGTTGTCCGTGAAGCGGAGGTCGCGGCTGTGGTTGCGGGCCTAGGAGGCGAGGGTGCGAGGAAGTGCTTCGCTGAGCTGATGGAAGAACAGTGCGAAGCGGCAGAACTCGTTGCCAATGAGGTGGCCAGTGTTGCTGCCACGGTAGTTCTCGCGTTGGAGGCGGAGGAGCACGCACAGGGGCTGCCCACGCCTTCACAGGACTACATCAGCGCCGTCGGCGCCGACGTTGCGGAGCTCCTGGACGTTTCTCCCGAAGCTGTGGAGTCTGTTGCGGTGGCGACAGAGAGCGGGAGGTGGGTGATGTACGTTCGGGTCCGTGTTCCTCCCCCGACAGCGGCGAAGGATGCCGCGCGCCGTCTGGGAAGTTGTGTCTCTCTTCCGCGATGGGAGGCACTGTGTGGGAAGACGGGTGACGGCGAGTCACTGGGCAGTGGACTGGCTGTGACCAGCGTGCGCGGAGGCGGGGACGCCTACCCGAAGGCTGTGCTCGCGGCGCTAAGGGCGAAGGAAGCGGTTGACGGACAGATGAGGGCCTTCACTCGCGATCTGTTGCGCGATCTCGGTGCATCGCAGTCGACCGGGGACGCACTGCGAGGACAGCTCGACAGCCTCCAGGCAGAGGACAAGAGCAACGCTGCCGTCATCCGTGAAATCGCGAGTGCTCTGGGGCTGCCTGTGGATCATGCCCCCGACGGGGCCGAGGACGATGCGACTAGCAAACAGTTGCTTGCCCAGCTCCAGGATGCCGTGGCAGTCGACCGTGACAGCGCCAGGGAGGTTGTGGCGAGATCGCTACGGGCCACGAGCCACCACGTGCCTGAAAGCCTCACGAGTTGCTTGGCTGGTAAGGATGGCGCCGTCGACGTGCCCGGCCCAGGGGAGGCTGGTCTGGTGTTGATCGACGCCCTGTGCGCGGAGCTCGAGGAGATGGCGGCCGAGGTGGAGGCCCTCCGCGAGGCGCTGGGCAGGGTCGCCGCACCCGCTATAGCGGATCAGTGCCGAGCGAACCGAGCCATCGAGGCGGACTGTGAGCAGAACGCAGCGGCAGCGCTCGCCGACTTCGCTGATGCATTCGCTACCCCCAGCGAGGGACCTTTTTCCTCGGCAGCGCAGGCAGCCCGCTACGCCGAGGCAAAGAAGAAGCTCTCTCAGGCACACGAGCGCCGTGCCGCCGACAACGCTGCGCTGATCATGGCAGCGGGCTCCGCCACGCCAGCCGTCCAAGGTAATGCCGAGGAAGTTGACACGCTGAAGCGCGAGCGGGACGCTGCACGAGCCGATGCCGAATCGCTGGAGAAGGAGATGGCTGTTCTAGAGGAAGATATGGGGGTAATGGGGGAGGCGCTGCTGGCGGCCGAGGAAGGCCTCGCGAACATTGCAGCGTTGGTAGGTGCACGGCCTTCTGGTGACGCGCGCGGATCGTCCAACCTGGATCCCAATAAACGGAGTGTCACTTCCGAAATCACCGCCGGAGGCGTGGAGGACATCCTGGAGGGCGTTTACGGGCTGCTTGATGAGCGTGACGGCGCGGTGGACCGAGCTGCGGAACTGTCCGCCGCTGTGGAAGATGCGCTTCGCTCCACTGGCGTGGACACCACCACCGTTGCTGCGTCACAGGGCACCCTTGTGGATCAACTGCGCGACCGGCTTGACGAGCTGGCCGCGAACGACGCGCGCGTGAGCCTGAGCGACAAGTCGAAGCCGCAGACGACGTCGTCGCACACCAAGGTGTTCGATGGCGAGGAGTGGGACGCTGTGCTGAGCGGGAAGCCCGAGGCGCTGCGCGCTGCGCTGGTGAGCGACGCCTGCGCTGCGTGCCGCGTGCTGCCGACCGACATCACGAACGTGTCGTTTGCGCTTGGCAGCCTGCAGGCGTCCTTCGACGTGACGCACGACGCTGACGTTGCGGCTGACGCTGTTGCGAAGCGCGTGCGCGAGTACTGCTTCCCGCAGGTGTGGTCGCTGTACGAGCGGCGCGGCGAACCGAAGGACGGCCTGGACCTTGCGCTGGAGGAGCTTGCGGCGCTGCGCGACGGTGAACGGTGGGTGCCGCATGTCGTCAGGGCACTAGAGGACCTGGGGGTTGGCGGAGACTCGCTGATGAAGTCTACGGACGCGGAAACCGTGGAAGCTCTGATCGAGGCGGTGCGACAGATGATGGAGGAAGCGAAGGAGGCCAGGACTCGCCTCGCTGACTGTGAGGAGCGCCTGGAAGCGGCTCGCGAGGACGAGGCCAACATCGCTGGTTCCATTCAGATGTCTGCCGACGAACTCCGGTGCTGCCTCACCACACCTCTCGTGACTGGGGAGTGTCTGGACGCCAGTGACGTGGCCGGCGATGCCGCTCCCACGGAGGACAGAGGAGCCGTTCTCGCCTCTGCATGCAGGTCCCTGCACCCTGGTCTATTCGACGCAGTGCAGGCCGTGGGTCTGGAGTGCCGGCGAGCGGCCAAGACGCTCCGTGCGGTGAAGGCGGTGCTTGAGATGCACAACGCAGCGGAGGTGGAGGAGAGCCGCGTCAAGGACGACATGAGCTTCCCGGAGGAGGACGGCGCGGGGCATCGTACCAACGGTCGGGTGGTCTCGTGTGCGCAGGTGCTGGATGGGGTGCGGGCCAAGGTGGAGGCACTCGTCCGGGAGCGTGAGAGGAGCAGCAGGGCTCGGCTCGAGGGTATCCGAGTCTCCACACGGGCCGAGGGGGCTCTCCCCGCTAAGCGCAAGTCAAAGGTGGATGCGGAGTTGGACTTCTCTGCTGACGACCCCATGTCCCTTCCCCGTGCGCAGCCCATCCCAACGACGGGTGGAGGTCAGAGCCCAATGTCGTCTCGCGATGCTACGGGACTTGACGGATCCCTCCCCGGTGGGGCTGCTTCGGCGTCAACGGTGGTCGGGGAGGGAGAGCTGGAGGTGGAGCTGCGGAAGCTGCGGGCTGCCCTTGTGAGTGTCTACAGGGCACTTGGCGGGGCGCCGGAGGACATGCAGTCGCCTGACCCCGAGGCTGTGGCGAAGAAGGTGGTGGAGCTCGCCCAAGACACGAGCCAGTGCCTGACCCGGGTCCGGCAGCTCATCGTACCAGCGGACGTGGCGGGTGACGGGGACGGCGAAGGCGTTGCCCCGACGCCAGAGTCGGTCACCGGCTTCATCGATGGCGTCAAGGCGAAGCTGAAGGAGATTGAGGAGACGAAGTGCGGCACCAACGAAGTGCTCGACGCCCTCGCTGGTATGGGAGAAGACGAGGCCCTCGGGGGCAGACGCGAGCCTGCCAGGGTGACGTCCGGGTTCAGCTCCCTGAACTCCTCGTATACACGGCGCCTCGAGAGAAAGAAGAAGCCGGCTGCTCCGGAGGAGGTCCGCGAGGACCCCTTCCAACTGGCACGCATGCTCTTCCGGCAATCCACTGGCAAGTCACCGAAGCCGGTGACCATCCCGAAGCTGCACACCTCGGATCTCACCCCAGAGAACATTCAGCAGCTCAAGCGCGCCGTGCGGGAGAGGGACCGGCAGCACGAGTACATGTCGCATGCCGTGGTGGTTGCCATGGGGTTGATGGGGGACAACACTGACTTCTCCAAGGCGGACATGACCACGCTGGCGCTGCGCTTGGTGCAGGTGGCGCACGGTGTGCAGGAGGCTCTCGCCATCAGCAATGACCTTTTCGACCAAGTGATGGCCGACGAGGACCCTTCGTCGAGCGCGATCGTCACGCACATCCACAACGCATTCACCTCGCCCGACACGAAGCGGCTCCTCTCGCAGCAGCAGCAGACGCGGCGCGCAGCCAACGACTCCCCTCTGAGCGATGACCCGATTTTACTCGCGGTCACTTCGGGCACTGACACGGAGCACCGTACGGAGCTTCTCCCGATCGCGACGCGCATGGCGGCGCTTGTGCAGGCCCTCAGGACGCTCCAGCACGACAACCGCAGCATGAGGCAAGAAAAGGCCCTCCTGATCCGACAGCAGCAGTTCCTCATGCACGAGAACGACACCGACGAGCTGTCCGACGCTCTGCGGGAGGCTGAGGAGGAGGTGGAGCGGCTGGAGACCGAATGTCGGGACCTCGAGACAGCCCTCGACGACGCCAGGCAGCACCTCGACGCAGCGGAGGCAGAGGCCGCAACCCTCAAGGCGCAGAAGGAGAGTGGGCAGCAGAGGATCGCGGACAGCGAAGAGGAACTCGCGAGACTCCGAAGGGGCATTGCCGAGGCCGAGGGGAGGCTGGCGGAAGCGGAGAGGCTTGCGGCGGAAGCAAACGATGAGGTGCACCAACTCTATCTGAAGGATCAGGACACCGCGGCGGCCATAACCGGGCTGGCGCACGCTGTCAAGAACCAGCGAAGGCAAATGTTGCAGCTGCTCGCCCGCGTGGAGGACCAGAGGAGTGCGCACGAGCACTCACCGTCGTCACTTCAGCGAACGGACTCGCACGGCCGAGCCAGCAGCGGCAGCAGCGAGAGGCCTTCACCACGGGGCCATGAGAACCCTTTGATAGGCTATCTGGCCGACTGCTGCGAGGGACTTGGCGCCACCACCCAAGCACTGTACGCGGCCGTGTCGAACGGGCTCCACCAGCGTGGGGCCTTGCTGGACCGTCTCGCCGATGCGGAGGAGCGAGCCGAGACCGCCAAGCGGCGTGAGCGCGACGTGGCCGAGCGACTGGCTGCTGCCGTTGAGGACAATGCCCGCAGTGCGCAAAAGTTGCGGCTGGCCACTGAGGCGCTGGAGGAGCAGCAACAGGCTGCCGATCGCCGCCGGGCAGCGGCTCGTGCGGAGGCGGAGCAGAACGAGGAGGATCACCGCGCTCGTGTCGAGAAGCTGAGGCGGGCCCTTCGGGAGGAGGGGGCCACCCGCGCGGCCGCTGAGGAGAGGGCACAGCGCCTTGCGCAGGTGGCGCGCGAGGCAGCGGAGGCGACGGAGGCCGAGGCGGCCAGGCGTCACTCGGCTGAGCGCCGCGCAGAGGAGGCCAACGCCGCAAAGGAGGCTGAGCGGGCGGCCGCAAGAGAAACGGAGGCGGACCTGCGGCGGCGCGCGGCGGCGCTGCAGTTGTCTCTCGCCAGCGCCGAGGAGGAAGGGGCAGCCCACACGGCTGAGGTGGAGCAGGCCAAGGCACTGCTGCTGGCGCACCTTCGAGAGGCGGCAGCGCTCATTGCCCCTGCCCCTTTTCGTGCTACTACCACCCCGCTTGCCGAGCTTGTTGCCGCGTGCCTCGCTCGCTGCCGCACAGCCGAGGCCGCCGCAGCCCAGCAAGCACGCCCGCTGGCCGATCAGAAGTCCGTCGCCACCTCGACGGCGGACCTCAACAGCGCGGATGCCGGGGAGGCGTCGGACTCTCGCGCAGTGGACCACCTCGCGGCCCTCCTGCGCGTGGCGGCTGAGGCGGGCCTGCTCGGCGACAGGACGCACGACGCCGTCGCGGCAGCAGTCACCTCGGCCGACATGAGGCGCGTCCTGGAGACAGTGCTGTGGGAGTGTGTGGACAGCACACGTGCCTTGGGCGAGGCGAGGGACCGCACCGTTCGTCTGCTCCTGCTTGACAGCAGCGGCGAGCGCCGGCACACACAAGGCGATCTGCAGCATCGCAGTCTGCCCGTGTTGCTGGGGCTGCTCGAGCAGCAGATTACTGCAGGCCACGACCGTGCTCGTCTTCTCACCCACGAGTGGCAGGCCCTTGGCGGCGAGAACGGTGCGCTTCGGCAGCGGATCAGTGCCCAGGAGCAGCAGCATCAGCGGGAAATCCAGGAGCTGGAGATCCGTGTGGGTAAGATGCGGGAAATGGTGCAAAGGAAGTTGGAGGCGGACGAGATTGCCGAGCACCACGCGGCAGAAATCCAGCGGTCGATGGAGGACCACCTCCAGCAGCTCTATGCCTTCACTGCCGAGCGGGCTGACATGGTGCGACACGTGCAGCAACTGCGTGCCTTGCTCAAGGAAAAGGCCAGCGCTGCGAGCCGTCGCCACCGCCGCGGGCAGTAGAAACGGCGCCAGCATACGCAAGTGAATGTGGGGGAGGAGAGAGAGGTCTTTCATTGCTTCTGTCCTACTTTTTGTTTCGTCTCGTGTGTGTTCGTCTCGTGTGTGTGTGTGTGTGTGCGTGTGCGTGGGAAGGCTCATCGTCTGATGGTCATGTAGGAGCAGCAGAAATCAAAACAGGAGTTGGGGAGGTGGGTGGGTGACGGAACGTTACCGCACCTTCACTCGGCTACGCGGCGAGTCGGCTTGGCACAATGGAACGATGCGGCCAGGGATCAAGAGATAGGCATAGATAAACCGATAGGGAGTTCCCCTTTGCGCCAAGGATATATGGGTAGCCGTGCGCAGGTGCTGGCCAAGTGCTGAGAGCCCCTTCTATATTATGCTGCTCACTTCCCATCCCCCAGCGCAGAGGAAACAGCTGCTATAGCAAGAAAGGAAACATAGCAAGAGTTCGTGCATTCACACACACGCACACATGCAAGGTGTGGGCATGAGCGTCTTGACACTCACTATCTGACCCAACCTGGCGGCATGCCCATGTACCTTCCTCAGGCTATCGTGGCCGCTGCGGCGTCTCTCCTGATATGTGGTGCCGCCGTGTATACCTGGATGGCGCTGGGCGGGGTGCTCCGGCTGCCACGCCCGCCACCTGTGTGGCGCGAGGCTTTGACCTTTGTTGCGGGCTTAGCATCCCTGTGGGGACTGCTGGCCCTGCTGCGACGCGGCCGCCGCCCCCGCGCTGAGGCGCGCTCCGCCCCCGTCCTACTGCGCTGGCTTGTGTGTGGGCTTTTTGCGGTGCAGCAGGCGATCCTTCTGCGTGCGGCTGCCGCACTGGCGAGGAGCACGCCGGCGGCGCGGCTGCTGCTCTTCTTTCTGCCTGTGGACCTTCCCGCGCTCGGTGCAGCGGTGCTGGTCGCACTGGCCGCCAGGGGCAGCGGGTCCTCTCTAGCAGAACGTGTTTTCCTCGCCTTGGCTCCTCTGTCCGCTGCAGGGAAGTTTGTGGCCGCGTGGGCCGCGACGCTCGGGTGCACAGACGCGGCATCCGCTGAAGCGGGGGGTGTTGGGGCTGCGTGGTGGTGGTGCTGGCTGCTCGTGGGCCTCTCGCTCAGCGCTGCTTACGGGCTGCTCTCCGGCTGGGCGACCAGCGGGGCCGCCACCCCTCGCCGCTATCTCTCCGTCGTCGGTCCCACCAACGCAGTTTTGTTCCTCCTGCACTTCACAGACGCCTTGGCGATGTGCGCTGCCGTGGGCCACTCCGTCGCCGACTGCGGCGGCGCGGAAGTACCGCGCAATGTACAGTTTCTGATGCTGTTCTTCAGCGTCACTGGCATTGCGGGGGTAACGGTCTACTCGGCGCTGATGTTCTTTACCGACGTGGTCGACCCCACGCTCGTCGCGCAGGGGCTGGCGGAGTACGAAGGGCCGTCGCCGGGTGCCTGCCGGGCCAACCAGGACGCCACCATGCACTTCTTCGTGTGGACACTGCTGCTCGTGGACTTACCCTATTCGTCGCTGCGCGTTGTTGCGTGGATGGTCCGTGGTGCCCCGCTCTCGCCGCTGGTGGCCAAGAACGCCGTTATGGTGGCGCAGGGCCTTTTGTGGCTCACGAAGCCAACTGAGTAATGCCCCCGAGAAGCGAACCGGCGAAGCAGTACACACCAACGTACCCCCCCCCTCTATCCTTTCCGCTTTCCGCTCGGCGTGGAGGAGACCCATAGACTCTTGTCGCTCACTGGCCCCTCTTCTCCCCCATATCTCCCCTCCCTTTTCCTTCTCTCAAGACGTTCGGAAGCTCATCGGGTAGAGGCCCGCTATACACGTTCACTCCTCTCGTTGCGCTTGGCGCGTTGGCCACATGAGCGATAGCAAACAGAGCAACGGCTGCCAGGGCGAGCCAGACGCCCCCGCCGTCGAAAACCGCGGCGACGCCAAGGAAACTCCTGTGGACAGCGCAGGGCCCCCGGCATCGCCGTCCCGCGAGGAGCGCGAGTGGACGGCGTATGCGAAGATGTGCAGTGGCCGAATGGCTCAGCTCTACTACGATAGACTGGCGGACCAGCAGCGGCGCCGCTGCGCTCGTGACGCCGCCAAGGCGGAGCAGCAACGAGCGAAGGAGGAGGCGCAGCGCGCGCGAGCCCGCGCCAGCCTCGCGCGCAACGGGGACTTAGTGCAGCAGAACATTGACGCCTTGCACGAGATGCAAAACGCAAAGTTCATTCGTCCGATCCCACAGAGGAAGGCCGCCCTGGCCCAGTCCACCGCCGCGGCGCCAACGACAAGGGAGCAGCCGCTACCACCACCGCCGGCAGCTGAGTTTACCTCCCGAGCAGAGCGACTGGCCGCGATAGAGAGGGAGTTCGCTCTGCTCACCCCAAAGGAGCAGGCTACCGTGTTGCACGCCATGGCGGACATGGGGCTAGTCCACTGCCTCCCTCCTACCACCACCACTACCGAACGAGACGAGACATAGCAAAGCTCCAGCGGCCAGCCTTGACCGCGGAGCCTGCCCCCCCCCCCTCCTCTCTCCTTTGCGATCACCCAACACATCAACTCCCGAAAAGCAGCAATCAAAGCAGAAGATGGGAAGGTCCCTCCTTCCTCGACCGTTGCTATTCTTTACTCACTGCGCGTGCCATCAAGGCGTGGCTCTCTCTCTCTGTGTGCCACTGGGGGACGCTGCGTTAGCACCCTTTCACGTTGCTCTCCCTGGTGCGACCGGCCACTCTCTGTGCCATTCATCTCTGGCTCCTGTTCCCTTTACCTTGCCTCACCAGCCCGCAAGCCACGAACCAACAGGGGCCAGCCGCCTCTCCTCTCCTCCTCTCCCCGCTTTCTCGCACGTCTGGGCTTCGTACCCCACGCCCTCTAATCCCCGACTTATCGTAGAATGTCAGCAGATGCGAAAGCTGTTCCCGTCGTAGCAGCCATGAACGAGGCCGCCCTGCGCAACTCTGTCCATGAGAAGCCGCTCCACAAGGTGAGGGTTTTCACACGCAAGACGGTCGCGGCGGACTGTGTGACCGCAGTGGCGGTGGCCATGACGGCCGCGGTGCCCGTCTCCATCATTGACTACAGCATCATTGCGCGTGTGGCTGGCGTGTCGAAGAACAGCCTAAAGGAGGTGGTGCGGGGACTAGGAACGGTGCTCACCCGACCACACAAGTTCTTCCTGCCATGTGCGGAGAACAAGTACGCGCTCGTGTACTCTGCGGTTGTCGTTTCCTACGGCCTCACCTACATTGGTTCGAACCTGTCGAAGAGCTACTGCGAATCGCACGGCATGGAGAAGGAGGCCGCCCTTGCCGCCGGTGTCGTCAGCGGCATCGTGAACACAGTCCTTAGCCTTTGGAAAGACAGCCTGATCCTGCGACAGCTGCCGCCTGCGAACCCGGGCGAAATCTCCAACGCCAAGAGGCCCGTGCCCTGGCTGACCCGTGGCCTCTTTGCGGGCCGCGACATCGTCACCTGCGTGGCCGCCTTCACGCTGGCGCCGATGCTGGCACAGTGGCTCACCGGGTACATGTACCACCACAAGCACGTGCCGGGGCAGCCGCCGGTGAAGCTCCCCGAGGACGAGGGCAAGGTGTCGTTCCCGCTGTCCACCGCTGACACCGCGCAGATCCTGACGCCTGCGGCTCTGCAGTTTGTGACGACGCTCATGCACATCACGGCGATCCGCTACCGCCAGACGTACCCGAAGTTTAACTGGGACGACCTCAAGACCAGTCTCCACGCGACATACCTCTCCTCCACGCTGCTGCGCATCTGCCGAATCATTCCCGCCTTCGGCATCGGTGGCATTATGAACCGGAAGATGCGGTCCAACCTCCTGGACCGGGCAGAGCCTGAGGCGGCGTGAACGCGTGCTGCGGCGTCGGCCACACACATTTTTTTTCCCTCTGTTTCGTTACACTTCAACTTCTAGCGTTGTTTGTTCGTCCTCTCTCCCCCCCTCCCCTCCCCTCTCCCTGCCACCTGTGATCGCGAATATCTTTGTTCATCTCTCTCCTTTCCTTCCGTCCACCTCAGTCTCCATCATCCTTTTGCCTTTGCGCTGGGCACCACCTCTGCGGCTTCCCACCGCGAGTGTGTGTGTGTGTGTGTTTGTGTGTGTGTTGGGTACGTGCGCTGCGCTGCGTGCCATTCTTCGCTATTCTTCCCCCTCTTCCGTCTATTTACGCGCGCTATGCTCGCCCTTTCTTCTTTCGGTATCCCTCGTCTTCTCCCTACACGTTTCCCTTCACATGTTGCTTGGCCGCGCGAGAAGGCCTCTGCGCAATCGCTGCGGTTTGTCTGTGCCCCCCCCCCTTCTCTCTTCTCGCTCCCTGCTGCCACGAGCCAACACACGCAAACCCTCACAAAGGCCACCTTACTGGAGGAACCGATCGGCCCCGACTCGGGGGGAGCCACATCACTGCTCTACCGACCATCGCTATTACTTCCTTTCCCCTCGCGGTGCTGTCGGTACCTTTCGCCACTGCATACCGCCTTCCCCCTGCACGCTACCCTTATTTCCCTACCCTCTCTTTGACTTCTCGCGGCAGCCAACGCAGCACAACACACGTTGGCAGATCGCTGGCTGTCGCCACGGCCATCGAATCTCAGTGTCACTCTCTCACTCTCTCGCTCTTTCTCTCGAACCTATTGTGCGAGGCAGAAGCCTCCTCCACTTTCTTGCGCTTGCCAGCGATCCTTCCTTCCAACTCCTCCCTCCCCCTCTTCCTTCAGGACCCTTGCCGCGAGGGGCAACACAATGACCACTGACCACTTACCAACGATCATGGACGAGGCCGCCCTGCGCAAGGCCATCCATGAGAAGCCGCTCCACAAGGTGAAGGGCTTCTCAGCCAAAACCGCTGCCGCCGACTGCTCCTCTGCGGTCGCCGTCGCGCTCACGGCGGCTGTTCCCATCTCCATCATTGACTACAGCATCATGGCGCGTGTGGCCGGCACGACGGACAGCAGCCTGAAGGAGCTCACCCGTGGTATCAGGACGCTTTTCCTGCGACCGCACAAATTTTTTCTGCCGTGTGTGGAAAACAAGAACGCGCTTGTGTACTACGTCTGCGCCACCACCTACGGCTTCACCTACATTGGCTCGAACCTGTCGAAGAGCTACTGCGAATCACACGGAATGGAAAGGGAGGCCAACCTTGCCGCCGGCGTCGTTAGTGGCATCGTGAACACAGGCCTTACCATTTGGAAAGACAGTGTAATCCTGCGACAGCTGCCGCCTGCGAACCCGGGCGACATCCCCAACGCCAAGAGGCCCGTGCCCTGGCTGACCCGTGGCCTCTTTGCGGGCCGCGACATCGTCACCTGCGTGGCCGCCTTCACGCTGGCGCCGATGCTGGCACAGTGGCTCACCGGGTACATGTACCACCACAAGCACGTGCCGGGGCAGCCGCCGGTGAAGCTCCCCGAGGACGAGGGCAAGGTGTCGTTCCCGCTGTCCACCGCTGACACCGCGCAGATCCTGACGCCTGCGGCTCTGCAGTTTGTGACGACGCTCATGCACATCACGGCGATCCGCTACCGCCAGACGTACCCGAAGTTTAACTGGGACGACCTCAAGACCAGTCTCCACGCGACATACCTCTCCTCCACGCTGCTGCGCATCTGCCGAATCATTCCCGCCTTCGGCATCGGTGGCATTATGAACCGCAGCGTCCGCTCCAACCTGCTCGACAAGGTTGAACCTGAGGCGGCGCCATCGTAGCCGCCGCGTCGGGCAGCCATATCCCCCCTCCTTCCTACCGTAAACTTCATTTTACTTCTCCTCACGTACGCACCTAAATCGCATTAATGTACCGCGGAGAGGGGGGGACGGGAGGCACGAACCAACCCGCCTCCTCTCTCCTTTATGTTGGCTCTCCAGACTAAAAAACGAAGTATTCCCAAACACATCATCTTTCCACAAAACCCATCACCCCACGTCTCCCACACACGCGCACTCACACCTCCTCCAGACTGCTCCCCCCGTCTGTGCACCCCGTTCCCTCCCTCCCCATTGCTGCCGCCATCGTCTTCGTTTTCTTTCCTCCATCTTGTGCGTGTGTGTGTGTGTGTGTGTGTGTGTGTGTTTGTCAGATCGCGCCTCCCTCTGGCGGCGGTGCGTATCGGCTAGGTAACGGGGGCAGCTGAGCGTGTGTCCAGTCCTCCACCCCTCCATCCAAACGGAGAACAACAAGAAGTTCAGGCATCCCCCCCTCCCCCTCCCACCCCATTGACGATTGGCGGCGACTAGGCGGAGGAAGCCGCCGCCCTTCGAACACCGTGAGGGACGCTGTCACTGACACGGCAAAAGGGCAGAGAGCACAGCAGGAACACCATACATCAAGAGAACCGGAAATGGGACGGTGGCATAGTGGTGGTGGTGTCCGGGCTGCTGTGCTTCTTCCTTTTTGTCTTTGTGCCGTGTCTCCTCCCCCGCTCACCACTCTCTCACTCTGTCGATCTTGTGTCGTAGAGGGTAATCGCATAGTGTAGCTGATTTCGCAGCCTTTTTTTCTCTCTCTCTCCTATCCCTCCCCCCTTCTCACTCTACTCTCTTCGTGCTTGTGGCCGAGACGCACCGCAGCGACCAACTTCCCCCCTTTGTTCTTCTTAACTTTCAGATAACGGACTCCTCCCCCCCCCTCCCCCCCCAATCCCGACCTGAGATCGAGACAAAAAAGGTTGCTCCGGTAGCCGGCTGTGGGAGCGGGTTGCTTTCTTACCCTTTTCATTAGCTTGTTCACTCCGCTGGCGTGTCTACATTAGGCAGAAAAGCCTCTTCTTCTTTTTGCCTTCTTCCCTTTCCTCTCCTCCGCCAATTCGCTCCATAGGAAGAGAGGAGAAGAGGATAGCACGTAGTTCCCTCACACGCGCATATCTGCACGTATCGCTGCTGTCATGAGCTCCTCCGCCGCTGCTCCAGGGTTGGGGAGCCAGTGGGATAGCACCAACATAGCCGACACTCTCCTCCACGTGAAGGTGCCCGACATCATGAAGCCAACCGCGGCCGAGCCACCGCACTCCCCACTGTTCCAGTACGTGCAAGCCCAGCGGCTATCCACACCCGCCGGCAGAGATTCCCCAGCGCTCTCGCTGGCCTCCGAGGATTCACTCGACTCGATGCTCACCGCCACGTCGACGAACAACAGCGTAGCCGACGACATGTCAGGCATCTCGCTCTCCGTACCAGACAAAGAGGCGGAGACAAACCATCTCATTTACCGCCTCTGCCGCTCCCTCTACAGGAAGGCGTTGTACAAGACGGAGGGCGACCGCAGCAAGAAGAACCGCTCCGCCGCGGTGAACTTCGATGCCGCCCACGAGCGCAACATGTCCCGCGTGATGGACTGGATGCCGCTGCTGCACCTCTTCGACCCCAAGTCGTTCTATGCCTACCGCAGCGGCAACGCGCTCCCCGGCGCTGGTAGCGGGGCCGCCAACGTGGGATCTTTTGAGGTGCCCATTGGCGTGCAGCGTGCCGCGACACCAAGGGAGGCGTCGCGCTCCCTCATGGATGAGCTGGAGGTGGAGAAGCTGTCGGGCGGCAACAGCAACCACGTGTACCGCCTCGGCCACCCGCAGTTCCCTGACAAGATCATTCTCCTGCGTGTTTACGGAGGCGGTGACGACGAGGCCATTGATCGGTACCGCGACGTCGCGGCGATGAAGCAAATGAGCAAGGCACAGCTCTCCCCAGCGGTGCTGCACACCTTCAAGTGGGGCCGTGTGGAGGAGTTCATGGACAACGTTGCCACAGGCACGACGGACATGATGATCGACAGCGCAAATCTGCTGTCAGAGGTGTACGAGGTGCTGCACGAGATGCACCAGCTGCCGGCCGACCCCTTCTTCCCCGAGGCGGCCAACAAGGCGAGGTTCAAGAGCAACACGGTGCTGACCGCCGCTCTGCGGGACTCCTACGACGGCCCCAAGGACTACCTGGCGAAGAACGCCCAGCGGCTGACCGAGGCCATCGCGCGCAACGAGGGGGCCAGCGGCAGCCCTCACGCCGCCTTTACCCCTTTGGAGGACGAGGACCCAGAGAACTACTACGCCACCGAGACGGAGGCGAAGATCATGGAGGAGATCTGTCCCACTGCCTTTGAGCGGGCCAGTCTGCGCTTCCTTCGCCTCATGAGCCCGTCCGTCCAGGCAGCGTACCGCGGCGATTTCGTGCGCTTCATCACGGGCGAGATCATGCATGTGCGGGGACTGCTGCAGCGCATCTCGACCCCCATTGTGTTCTCGCACAATGATCTGAACCCTGCAAACATTCTCCTGTCGTGGCGCAAGGTGCCCAAGAAGTTCAGACTGACAGCCGTGACGGCGTCGAGCTCCAACGACGACGGCGCCGACGACGATGACGAAGTCACGTCGGAGGTTTCGCTACAGAGCAGCCTTCTCAGCCGCAAGTTCCTGACGAGGAAGGGACGCCACAAGAACCTGGTCGAGCTCAAGGGGATCGTCTTCATCGATTTTGAGTACTCGGACGCGAACTACCGCGCTGTCGATCTGGGCAACACCCTCTGCGAACTCGACTACGACTACAGTCGGGGGATGGAGGACGGCGGCCCTGGCTTCATCAAGTACCTCCGCGCCTTCCCACCGCCCGACCTCAGGGAGGAGTGGGCCGACAAGCCGGACCACTACCCGCGCCTTCCCGAGCTCATCTACCGCGCATGGCAGCGTGGGCAGACCCGCGATGACAACGCCAGCAGGTCGTCGCTCGGGGTTGGTGCTTCGTGTCTCCAGGCTGTGAACGCGTACTTTCAGTTGGAGAGTGGCGGCACCGGGCAGGGGACTGCAGGCCTCGAAGGCGGCAGCACCATCACACGTGAGCAGCTTACCGAGGTACTTCTCGGGATGCTGGCGGCGCAGCTGCACTGGTCCTTGTGGTCCTTCACGCTGGCCTGCAATCCCGACACATTCACGAACCAAACGTCTGAGGACAACACCTTCGCCAAGGGCAGCAGCGGCCTCGACTACGTACGGTACGGCGACTGCAGACTCAAGGAGTACTTGTCCCTCAAGATGTGGATGGCAGACCACAACTTCCTGTGAGGCACGTTCTGGTCCGCCGCCTTGACGGAAGCCGTTTCGCTGTGTGAGTGTTTTCCATCTACTACTGTGCGTCCTCCACCGTTTCCTCCTTCCTCTTCTCTACTCCGCACTTGACTCTACCACACGGATGATTTCCTGCCCTTAAACCGCGCCGAGAGAGGTCCCCGAACCGACAAGAGAAAGAAGGAGAAGGGGGGAGGGTAAGATGAATAGTGAGTTTACCGTGAGACACTCTGCCGACGGTGCTATTGCCATGTACGACGGCGGCGTGTGCAACGATTGCTTTCGTCGCCGCGAAGAAGGTGCTCCGGCGCCACTCGATAATCAGTGCTTCTCTCCATCCTCCTCCTCTCTCCATTCTCATTCCCATTCTACCCAACCCATTGACTGGGGGACGGGTGCAGCAGGGCAACGCATTACAGTTGCCACAGCATTGCCTTTTTTATGTGCATGGCAACGCCAACACAAGAGCAGAAATGCTGTTGGCCGCCTGAGGCTGGCTCGAAAGGATGTGCCGGTTGACGCCTGTTGGGCTCCGTGGTGTTTTGTCGTGTCCTGTTTGGTTGGCTTCCCGCCCTTCACTGTTGGTGTTCCCTCCTCCTACATTCCTTCTCCTTCTTTCTCTCTGCGTCCCTGATGATGCCGGCCACCTCACCACGGCACCAGGATCCATCACCGCGACAAAGGGGGGGGGGGGAGGGGGTGCCAACAGCCGCACTCCACGCGGGTGTGTTGGAGGACGACGCTTGGGCTCGGCGCACAGGGGGAAGGCAGGGCACCACCTCACTGGCACTGCCTGGAGTACTCTCCGCTCCACACTTGGACCCGCTTCCTAGCAGCACATGTCCACGTGTTGTGTGAATGTAGAAACGGAATGGGTCTACTCTCCTGTCGCTGTGCGAGGTGGCATCGAGGCTAGCCCCGGGTCCAATGGTGCGGTGCACTCGGTGGAACGCACGTGGGTTGCTGGCTGGAAAGAAACTCTCTCCACAGCGAAGATGCTGGACCTGGACGAGCGACAGATACTTCCATCTCTCTCCTCCCGGGAAACACATCTCTACGAGGGGGAACAGCACGGCACTTCATGCAGCAACTACACCTGTTTCGGAGCAGCTCGAAATGCTCGCGGAGGAGGCGCGGCGGTGTTGGTTCACAACACCTTCTCGGTCCTTGGTTCCCAGGTGATGAGGTGGAGGACGGCCAAGCAGCCCAGTCTCCCGACGATGGCAACTCTGAGTCCACCATCCATTGCTCTAGTGTGAACGATAGCGGGAGTGGCTATGCGGATCCCTCTACACCCAGATAGAAGAAGTGCCAACGAGGAGAGGACAAGTAGGAGCTCGCGCCTCACTCAGATGGAACTGACACACATCGATGGATCCTCTCACTGCGCCGCGCCGTCACGCTTTCCGTTTAGCTTTGGCTTCGTACTGCTACTTCCCGCGGCATGCACTGCTCTCGACACAACACTTGTGGGATAATCTCCGCACCCTCAATGATCCTGTTGACTCACCAGCGATACCAACCACGAAACGACACGGAGAGAGGGATCTGCGTGAGACTGGATGGAGGACGGACATCCTCTTCGCCCCCCCCCCCCTCCCTTCTCTCATGTGCTGCAGCAGCACACAGGTGCACACACCAATCCATCAGCTCCTTCCTCCAACCCAAGTTAATCCCTTCTCTCTTTCGCTATCTCCACTCTCTCTTCACTCATCTTTCCCTCTCCACACCCATTTTTATTCCCTTCCTCTGCCTTTCCCTTTCGTTTCCCTCTTTCTTTGTCCGTTTACTGTACTCTGTCTCTTGTTATATATCCCACACTGTTGTTGCTGTACCTTCGCTCAGAGACTGAAGCACTATCCCCCCCCCCTCCGTCAAGAAGCTCGTGCAAGCATGTCCGCCACCGTCACCAACTGCCTGGACGACGCGAGTGCGGCGAATCACCTCGTTCCTGCGAGCGACACCCAGCTGGCCATCTCGT
>JASAOB010002585.1:0-26821 GCA_030849825.1 Herpetomonas tarakana | reverse complement strand
AGGGGTGGCGAATGTCTCCTGTCTCGGCAAGCTCAAGCGAGTCATCTCGCTGGACCTGTCCGCCAGCAGTGCGGACGCGACGGCCTCGCTGCCCGCCATCGCCGCGGGGTGTGAGTGCTTGGAGGAGATTGATCTGCAAGAGTGCCCGCGCGTCACGGACATCTCCGCGCTTGGTCGCTCGCGCTCAGTGCGCAGAGTCAACGCGTCCCTGACAAGCATCGCGGATGCCTGCCTCAGCGGACTTGCGCAGTGCGTGAGCATCGAGGAGCTCGAGCTGAGCGGGTGCGAGAACCTGCGCAACGTCAGCCCGCTGAGCGGCCTGCAGCTGCTCCAACGCCTCAACCTGTCCAACACGTCCGTGGATGTCTCCTCCATGGCCGGCTTCTCGCAGTGCTCGCTGCTCTGGGACATCTCCCTCTCGAACGGGAGAGGGGTGCGCGACATCTCCGTCCTCAGCACCATCGCCTCACTTCAGCGGTTGGACGTGTCTGGGACAAGCGTCGAGGACGGCAGCTTTGCCGTGCCGTGGCGGACGCCGCTGCTGGAGGAGCTGGACCTGAGCGGCTGCAGGAGCCTCACCCGGATCGAGGCCAACACTTTCAAGGGCCTGGGCTGTTTGCGTCGTGTGGACCTGTCTGGCACCGGCATCAGCGACGACGTGCTCGAGCGGTTTGTCGGTTGCACGGCGCTCGAGGAGCTGGTACTCACGGACTGCCCAAACATTCGCAACGTCGCCGTGCTTGGCGGCGTCAAGAGTCTCTGCGTGCTGCTCGCTGCGGGCACGCAGGTGAGCGACGCCTCCTTTACCGAGTTTAGCAAGTGTGAGAGGCTCACCGTGCTCGACCTGTCCCGCTGCCCGAGCGTGGGCGACCTCTCCGCGCTGGGTCGGTGCCGCAGCCTGCGTGTTCTGGGCCTGTCTCGCAGTGGCGTGAGCGACGAGACCTTTGCTGTCGTGGGGGGTAGGCGCTCGCCCTGGGCGGAGAGCATCCTGCACAGCCTCGACCTGTCGGACTGCAGCGGGATTCGCACCGTCCCCGCCATCGGCTCCCTGAGGCACCTTGTGGAACTCGACGTGTCCGGCAGCGCCATCACCGACGAGGGCGTCGCGCACATCGCGGGTGCTCCCATTCTGCGCAAGCTGCGTATGGCGCGGTGCCGCGGCGTGAGCGTCCCCTCTGCGCTGGGTCGAATGACTGCCCTGAAGCTGCTCGACATGGGCGGCAGCTCCGCCACGCGCTTGGTGGATGAGGAGACGGGGGAGGGCTCCCTATGGAACACCCCTTCCCTGCTTCGCGCGTCCTTCCGCGGCTGCGACTTGCTGACGGACGTGTCGGCGCTCCGCAAGCTGCCCAGCCTGTCCGTGCTCGATGTCAGCGAGAGCACCTGCGTCGACGGCAGCTTTGTCGCAGGCGTGCCCTGGTCGGCGTGCACGTCGCTGCAGGTGCTGCGTCTGCACGGCTGCAAGGGCATCCACGATCTTGGTGGCCTCAGGGCAATGGCCCACCTCACCTCCCTCGACCTTGCGAACAGCACCGCCAGCAGCGACTCCATCGACGGCCTGCGCGACTGCCCGTCGTTGGAGTACGTTGATCTGTCCCGCTCCAGCGGCCTCAAGAACGTTGAGGCCCTCGGGGAGCTGCCACGATTGCGCCACCTAAAGCTTGCCGGGAGTGCCGTGACGTCAGCCTCGTTCTCCAAGCCGTGGACGTGCCGCAGCCTGCTCGAAATCGACTTCCACGACTGCGCCATGGTGGAAGGCTTGCCTGGGCTCGCCACGCTGCCGCAGGTGAGACGCATCGACCTGTCTCACACCTCGGTGAGCGACCCCGGCTTGCGTGCGGTGAGCAAGATCAAGTCGCTCGAGGAGCTCAGCGTGTCCGGGTGCGGCGGGGTGCGCAGCGTGACGGCACTGGGTCACCTGCACTCGCTCCGCAAGCTGGATCTGTCAGCCAGCCGCGTCGACAACACCTCGCTCATCGCGTTGCCCATGTGCCCGTCCCTGGAGGAGCTTGACCTGCGCGCGTGCGAGAACATTACGGATGCGTTCCTCGCCCACGACTTCACCCGTCTGCGTGTGCTCCACATGCCCCCGCTCGACCGCATCATTGGCAGCTTCATCAGCCACTGCCCCTGTCTGGAGCGTCTTTCCCTGCAGCGCTGCCCGTCCACCCCTCACGCGACGACGTGGTTCGAGAACCTGCCCTTCCTCGTCGCCCTCGACCTCAGCGGCAGCGTCGTCGGTGCCGACTTTCTGTCGTGCCTCCTGAGCTGCACGCAGCTCGAGGAGCTCGACCTCAGCGAGTGTCCCCAGGTCGAGTCCGTCCGCGCGCTCAGCGGTCTGCTCCACTTCAAGCGGCTCAATCTCTCCAAGACGGCCATCACCAATGCCGCGTGTCAGGACATCGTCGCCTGCCGCGGCCTCCAGGAGCTCTCCCTGAGCCACTGCCCCGGCATCACCGACGTCTCCCCACTAACGGCGCTCCGCCGCTTGCGTCGCCTGGACCTGAGTGGGACTGCGGTGACGGACAGCGTCTTCTCCGTCGCCCGCGTGATGCCAGAGTTGGAGGAGTTGAAGCTGCGCGAGTGCAGCGGCATCACAGATGCCAGCGGGCTCGCTGGTGCTCCCCGTATCCGCCGACTTGATCTCAGCAACAGTGCCGTGCAGACGGTGAAGGAGCGTGTGTTGCGCGGCAAATGCCCACTGCTCCGTGAGATCAGCGTCGCCGGCTGCCCCAACCTCCGCGGGCAGGGAGGTGGCATGATGGAGGCGGCCAAGTCGCTCTTCAGCGGATTCTTCGCCTCTAGGAAGGATAATAATGCTGTTACCAACGGCAGCAACAACACGAACCTCTAGGTCCCCCCCCCCTTTCGTTCGTTTCTATCGCTGTGCCTAGCGGACATGTTTTCCTGTCGTCATGTATTTCCTTTCGCTTATTGCTGCCGTCACTGTGAATGCTGTTTGGTCTATTTGTCCTCACCCGGTGTGATTCCTCATTGCACATCTCTCACAGCGCGTGCGTGCACGTACGCACGACCATACATATAATGTTCACACCCCCTTTTCTTCCCCTGTGCCACACACAAAAGGAATGCATCGTGACCGTGTGGTCCCGCAGACCCCGTCTAGCGATGTTTCGCTTCCCATTTCGTAGAGCGTTTGTTTGGGGAGTCTCACCTCCCTCCCCTGGGGGTAACACGCGACGTGGTGGGCGAGTAGCTGCCGTACTCTCACCTTCTGGCTGCGACGGGAAGTGCTTCCTCTCTGCTCTCCTCGTCCTCTTCTGTCTGGTAGCAAGTTAGGCTTCTTTCCTGTCGCGTTCCTTCTCTTCTCCCTCCCTATCCCCTCCCCCCTATCCCAGTGCTCTATCCCCCTCCCCCCCTCGCCAAAGTCAATGTTTGCGAACCTCGGCATCGAGAGCGAGCATCGCGACGCACACAAGCGTCAGACCGGCCGCCGCCACGCGCCACGCGAGATGACGACAGAGTCTGGCGGCACAGAGGCCACAGCCAGCAACCAAGCCGCCACGCGGCTCCGCGAGGAGCAGATGAACAAGGCCAACGCCGGACCGTCCTTTATGGACCAGATGTTCGACAAACAGACGAAGCGGTCGTCGGGCCAGCTGCAGCACGGCACCGGAGTCAACCGCCCCACCAGCACCCCAAAGGACCAGCTCAATCTCTTCGCGTGGGACAGCAATCCCGCCGCACAGAAATCCCAAGGCCGCGGGACGACGGCCGCCAGCACCCCCGCCGTCACCAACGCTGCCGCGCCACCGGTGGTCAACGACGAGACACTGCGCCGCGCCGAGGCCCGCAAGTTTGAGCAGAACACCTCCAGCAACTTTCTGGCCTTTAACGAGAATAAGAAGGGGGAGCAGCAGCAGCAGCAGCAACAGCAGCACACGGGCAAGAGGATGAACAATGGTGTGTCCCGACAGCAGGGGGGAGTGCAGGCACCCTTCGCTACCGACAACGCCGGCCAGGCGACGGCAGAGCAGCAGCAGCAGCAGCGCCGAGGCAAGAAGGGTCCACCACCGACGCGCCAAGGCGACGGCAACGCTGTGCAAGGCTTCAAGGGCATGGGCGAGCAGTGCAACAGCAGGCCCTCGGGCCGCAAGGCGGGCAAGGTCGAACCGTCGCAAGTGTTTCCCCCTTCCGAGCCGACGATGGAGGGGGCGCCTCTGCCCCCATCGCAGCAAGCCAAGTATGTGCCAGAGCGTCCGATCTGGCTGCAGTCCGACGTGGACGACAAGTCCCACAACGGTGCTCCTGCGCAGCAGCGCAGCGTCAAGTTTGCGGACAAGCAGGACGAGGACGAGCCGCATGCTGGGGATGCTGGCGTCTACGACGACGATCGCTACTACGTTGACAGCGACGAAGCCTACTTCCGCGAGCAGCAGATGCTGTACGAGCAGCAACAGCAACAACAGCAACAGGACCCTCAGCGGCGTGTCTTGCAGTTCAAGCGTCACAGCCGCCACGGCGAAGACGAGGACGGGAACGACGACGCTTTTGGTCACTGACCACGTAGGGACAACGAGGAACCACCAGCCAGCAATGCGCTTTGCCTCGTCTCCCTCCCCTTTGCTACTTCATGCTTACTTCTGTTTGTAGAAAAGCCGATCCGGCACACCCTCCTTCCCTCGCCGCTGGCTATCATCATTCATACACACAGCGTCATCCCAGTTTGGCATAGAAGCCCCCCTCATCTCCGGTGCTCAGTTTCGCGCTTCGCTTTAATGCTCTCTTCGCGTTCCCCCCCCCCCTCTACTTTCTGCGCCGTAGCGTGCGCTGCAGCCGCCTTCCGACTTCTACTCTTCTCCTTCACTCTATACGTGTCAATCATTCCATCGCGCCTCCCTATGCCTTTTCCCCTTCCGCGTATGGTGAGTACCTCGCGGAGGAGGGAAGCCTCTTCTTGCTTCCTTTGCTCTTCACGGAGCCGTTGTCGTTTGCCCTCCCCCCCCCCTCCCCTCTGGCAGAGCCCTCCTCATCCATTTATCCTCTTTGTGCTTCGTTGGGTAGGAGGGAGAGAAAGTGCGAGGGTATGTACATAAGGAATCACATTGGACACACGCTACCGAGTAAGGAGCAGCTACCATCGCAAGAGAGAGAGAGAGAGCGAGGTGACACGACCAAAGGGGTGTGCGTGTGCGTGTGGTTCACCCACGGCCCAAGAAGAGTGGAGGAACCCATGCACTCTGGAGGCTTTGATTGTGTGTCAGCCCCACTTTTCCACCCCCTCCCCTTGCGACACCACCAAAGGAAAGGACGAACAGGAGGAGGTGCTGCACAGTGTGTGTGCGTCGTTCCCCTCAAGGTCACACTTCTTGCTTTTGTGATTTCGACACTCACAAGGGAAAAGGCTCTCCCCTCGTCTCCCTCCCGCCTCCCTCTATTTCCTTTCCTTCATAGCTTGCCGTGAACGTATCACGGACGACACCAACTCCACAGGTGCATAGAAACGATATCAACTGCTGCATAGAGTCTGCATTCCTCCTCAACAAGAGTCTCTTTTTCAGGCTGTGCGTGGACGACGACGATCCATGTGGATGAGGCGATGCGCGTGCGGTGCACGAGCCTCGGCTGCTCTCACGCGGCACCATCGCCAGCAGTGGAGGAGTGCATCCACGACGCCGCACCCGCAGAGCGAACTCCCGGACACACCGCAGCCCTTCGCGTCTTTGACTTCGACCTCGTTGTCGCGGCCACCGAAGGCAGATGAGACCAGCCTACGGATCCCCTCCGCAGGGAGACACTCTGGAGGGAGTGTGGAGGGGCAGGAGCAGCCTGCAGACGCTGCAACGCCCCTTCACACAATGCCGACGCTGCGGCCACCGCCACTGCGGCCAGGCAGCGATGTTCATGTCGAGACGCACACGAGCTCTATCCCCACTAGGGAGGACTCTGGCGGACGTGTGGTCAAGCTCTTTGGCGATGGCGACAGGTATGGGGTTCAGGCCGCGCTGTTCGGCCTGTCTGACTTGCTGACGGGCCCCACCACCTATCCCAACCCCGAGGAGCGCGTCGCGACCCGGATGGATCTCCTTCCTCCGCCCGCCAAGGCGCATCTCTTCACGCATTCTGGCTGGACAGCAGCGTTGTCGGAGAGCCTCGCGATTGACGAACGCGAGGAGGAGGAGGAGAACGCTGCACGCAGCACCATCACCACCTCCGTTGGTGGGGTTCGCTCAGCGGCCTCTCCTGACGTGTACGCGACACTGGACCGCGACAGGGACGTGTACGCCGACATCCTGGGCCGCGGCAAAGTGCTTCGCTGCTTCCTGCACCGCTACCTCCAACGCCCCGACTGGTGGTACGACGCCACGCAGGAGCTGCTGGACCTGGCCGTGGCGCAGCTTGTGCAAGACTGCCTGGCGCTCCACCTCCCCAACCTCGACCAGGGAAGCGCACTGGCACCGCAGGACCGAGAGCGCCTGGACGAGGTGGTGCGCGGCTGCTCGCTACGCGCGTCTGATCACGTCCTGCAGCGCGACGAGAACGTGGTCTTCTACAGTCCTGGTTTGAAAGCAAAGCTTGGCTCCCTCCTCGATGCGGAGGAGCGGACTCAGGACGCATTCGCAGGACCCATGGCGACATGGGACGCCTATGTCGTGGCCCACCGACAGGACGCGACGACTCTGGCGTGTCCCCAGAAGCCGCCCTTCAGCTTTGGCGAGACGTCGCCGTCCCTCACCCTCAACGACGTCGAGCGGCGTGAGTACACGGACAGCGTCAAGCAGGAAGAGGAGCTGCTAGAGGCGATCAGGAATCAGGAGCGGCACAGTCGACAGCTGGCACGGCACGCGGCAACATGGCACACCCTTAGCGAGGAGAAGCAGAACGAACTCTTGTTCGGGAGCAGTACCGCGACGGTGTCTCGTGACGGCACGCGGCGCGGCGGCATTTACGTTGTCGACGTTCCCGCCGACGACGACGTGGTCTTCTCGGACATGACGGAGTCCTCTCCCTCGGCGAGGGGCAACGCCAAGCCGGGCACGAGGACCGAGGAGGAGGAGGAGATAGACCCGGACCAGGAGGCGGCGAAGGAGGACGAGCACTCCCGCGCTCAGGTGTACAAGGTGGACGACTTCTACCTGGGCATCATCGAGCCCCTCACCCCGCATCAGCGGACCATTTGCGCCTACGTAAGCAAGACACGCAGCGGGGGCCACCACCCGCCCGTGCTGGCGCCAGCGCAGGCAGCGGAGGACAACGTGGTGGAGGAGGGGCAGGACGGGGCAGAGGCGGACGGGCAGGAGGATGCAGAGGCGAAGAAAGTGCTGCGGAGGCGCAAGAGACAGGGCCGCCGCGCACCGGGCCACGAGTACCTGCCCGGCGGCACATTCCGACACGCCGTCACTGGCGTTGTCGAGGATGTGCACCTCTCAAAGCTGTGGGTGGACTTCCAGAACGAGGAGGCCTCGGTGTTGCTTGACACAGTGGCGGCGCTGCGAGGCGGCGGCTGGCGCACCTGTGTGCAGCACCAGATCCGCCGTGAGCTGGCCACTCAGGCCGCGTTTCTTCTCCTCTTCTTCTCGCGTGACGAGGTGCGCGCGGTGACGCCGCCGCAGGACACCTACGCTCGGCTATGGGCATTGCACAACGAGCTGAAGGAGGTGCTATGGCCTGTCGTGCAGAGGGGCATCGAGCGCGAGATGCCGTGGGTGATGGTGGAGCCCAGTCCGTCACCCTCCTCACAAATGGCGACGCGTCTGCCAGACTTCAGCAGTCTTTCACTCGACGCGCAGGCATCCTACACGTGTTTTGGCGCTGTCCACCTGCCCAGCATCCGCATCAGGCCCTCTGTTGACGCCGCTGCTATTGTGACGTCCCCGCTGCCGCTGCGGGAGGCCAACCCCCTTCTGAGAAGCCCGTCTTCGCTGTTCGACGCCCTTGTGGAGGAGGTGCGGCAACGCCACGCGGGACGCCAGCGGGAAGAGTCTGATGGTGTCGGTGACTCCACTGCCATCACTGATCACCCAGCGACATCAGCAACGGCAGCGTACGAGGCGCTCTCCGGGGACAGAAAGCTGGCGCTTGACTTCCCATTTCCCCTTGACGCGTTCGAGGAAGCCGAGGCTGCGGGCCGCTGCCTCGTGAGTGGGGACGACGAGGCCGCTACGGACAGTGCAGAGGAGGTGGTGGAGGATGCCAGCGTAGTGGCGCCACCGTCCTCGGCAGTTCCCGCCACGTTGGACGGTCCCTTCCTCGATGCCGTGGCGGCAGAGGCGACGGCGGGACTGCCTGCGCTGTGTCGGAAGCTGTCGGCTGCCGCTGCGTCGTCGCCGACCACGACGGTCAGTGCTTTGCGCGCGCAGGTCGAGGCCGCGGTGCGCGCGCACCTGGCCCCGCTCATGGAGCACATGACGAGCACGGTCCTCGCAGAGCTCCTCGCAGGAAGGCGTCGGTCCCTCACCACCACGACCACCACCCCGCCCGGCCATACGGACGACGACGGGGGCGACGAGGAACCCGATATCCCCATTACCGCCACGGAGGAGGATGGGCGGCGCGTACGGGCCACAAAACGAGGCCAAGGCAGACCGCCGTTGAGCGCCGAGGAGAGGGAGAGGCGACGGAGGTCGCGAGTGACAGCACGTGGGAAGGAGCAGGAGAAGCAGAGGGAACAGATGACCTCGCGGACAACAAAACGCCGCGGACGGCCACCGAAGCACGCCGCCTCCTCCCCCATGGCGCCAGCAACACCCACCCGCGCCATCGTCGACGAGCACTACACAGACGATGTCGCCAGCATCATGGCCGAAATGAACGTGCAGAAACTACAGCGGAGCGCAAAGAAGCTCCCGAGGCGGAAGCAGAGAGCGAGCCGGACCGGCAAAGCGGATCAGGGCAGTGGTGGCAAGGGCAGAGGTCGACCCCGCTCCGCGGCTGCGGCGTCGCGGAAGGTCCGCCCTGCCAAAGAAAGAACAGCCCGCCTCGCGGGCAAGAAGCGGCGGAAGGACTCTGCAACGACGGACATGGAGTCGGTGGCCACCCAGCTGAAACACGTGTCATCTCTTCTCGCTGCTCTGACGAAGGGAAGGAAGACGTGAGCAGCAGCAGCAGTTTGTCCCGTGTGTGCTGACCCGTCCTTCCCCTTCCTCCTCTCTCTCTCTACGGGAGGAGTGAGGGAGGGAAGTGAAGAAAAGCCAATACACAAACAACAGCAACGAACGCTGCAGAGGAGGTTTCTGCAAGGAAAGCGGAGGGCTCCTTTGAGTCTCCGCTGGGTGGTGTGGATGCGGCGCGCCTCTCCCCTCTCCCTTCACCCCAAACACCTCTGTCTCCTTCTCTCTCTCTTTCCCTCTCTGTGCCACACACCGCTCCTCGTCCTTCAACAGACTCAGCTTTCCACACAACCGCATCCTCGTCCCTCTCTTTTCCTCTGCTCGATAGCACAGAAAAGGAGAAGGAAATAGCAGGGCTGGATTTGGGACGGTCTGACGAACGGTTTTCTTAAACCGTCATACCAGCGTCCTCACGAACAGCAAGCTATAGTTGCCCCCCCCCTCCCCTCCCCGCACTCTCCTCGGTATTCTTTGACTTTGCGACGCCCCGCTGACGCACAGCGACCGTTGGTGTAGATTATCTCCCCTTCACCTCGTCTACTGCGGCTGCTCTTTGTGCTCTCCTCCTCACACGAGAGAGACGGAGAGAGACCTCCCGCACACAGACACACACGGAAGGAGGGAGAGGAGTCGCGCATATGTTCTACTGCCTCCGCTTCACCGGCGGCCGTTCCATCCGCCAGGTCATGTCGGCAACGACCGGTTGTTGCGCCGCGGCGGTGTGTGGTCCGTCGACCTCGCCCGCGTGGCCGTCCTCCTTGTGGAGTGGCACCCGCGCCGTCGCCAGCTACCCCACACCGCGCAGCGGGGTACGAGCGAGGCGAAACAAGAAGCAGTACAACTACCTCACTAGTGAACGCCTTGTCAAGACCCCTCGCCGCCGCATGGACCGCCAGTCCATTCGCCACCGCGACGACAGAGCCCTGGCACAGCGGAGGAGCTACCGCGAGGAGCTGCTTCGCGACGTGGAGGAGAAGATCCGGTTCATGTCGCCCGAGGTGAAGGACTTCATCTTCTTCCCACAGACCCGCACCCGTGCGATTAGGCTGGTCTTCAAAGGCAACCGCGTGCCACCCACACGCACCTTCACCCGCATCCACTTCGACATCATCGACCGGCTCGTGACGAAGCAGAATCGCGGGAACCTTATTCGCATCATGAAAGAGGCCGGCATCGAGCCGCCCTCGGCGGAGGCCTTCCGCAAGTACTCGGACCCAAAGACCGGCACCATCACCGTCCCCCTGACGCACTCCCCGTGGATTGAGCGCTACTTCCGCGAGCTTGGCCGCAAGTACGTGACGGCGTGCAGTAACCCCCGCACGAGCGATGGCAAGGTGGACACGACAACCTTCTCCATGAGCGTCCAGCAGGCATACATCCTGCTGCACTTTGATGACGAAAGCAAGGTGCCGTCGCTGGCGAGCTGGTCGCACAGCCTGGGTCCGCTGGACCCGCAGACGGAGCTTATCGAGAACGGGCACCGTCACGAGACGCTGTCAACGATGCTGGTGCAGAGCCGTCGCGAGGTGCTGGCCTGGGGACAGCAGCAGCTGACCAACACGCTCAGCCCGCTCTCCATGGAGGAGCAGCAGTCCATCGTGGAGGAGGCGCTGGAGAAGTTTGAGCCGCAGATGAAGAAACTGGCGAGTCAGCTGGAGTTTGCGGCCAAGGTGATGCTCGCGATCAACTCACTGCCGGAGGTAAAGGCCATGCGGACGCCGTCGCGCGTGTTCACGGACGAGAAGGAGCTAGAGACCATCATCAAGCAGCGAGGCGTCGCCTTCCCGCCGTCACCGTACTCCCTCAAGGACTGGCGTGCGCTTAGCAAGGAGGAGCAGCAGCAGTACTACTGCTTCAAAAAGAAGGCTGAGACGCGGGCGAGCAGTGGGCAGCAGCTCTTCATGCGCTACTGCACCCGCGACTACGGCATTTCCCGCCACGACGTCCCCAAGTACTATGCTCGGCTCACAGACGAGCAGCAGGCGGCCCTGAACTTCCCCTTCTACTACCCCATCACCCCACGGAGCGCCACCGCCGTCGCCTTCAAGAAGTACTACCAGGAGATGTGCGAGCGGTACGGCCTGGTGCGCACGAACCACAACATGAGCCACGGCAACCGGCTCTTCGAAGCGGCGATGCGGCAGCGGTGGAGGAAGATGCCCGAGACAGAGAGACTGCGCTACTATAGTGATAGCATCCTGTCCGCATTTCCGCTGCACCCAAAGGACGACGGTGCGGCGCCACCCGCGGACAGCGCGCCAGCCGCACGGGGAACGCAGCAGCAGAAACAGCAGGAGGAGGAGGAAGAAGAGGAGGAGCTGGCCAAGGTGTTGTCCGCGGAGCCGGTGCCCAAAACGGCAGCGCATGATGTGCTCAGGCTAGCCAATAAAGCACAGAAGCTTGTTGCCCCCTCGCAGCGCCGTCGCGGTGGCAAGAACACGCCAGCGACGAAGCAGCAGAGGAAGAAGAGGAAGAAGAGCGTGCCAGCGGCCGCATCGAGAGCGCACCATCACGATCGCCAGACAAGCAACCGAAAGAGGCACCCGAGGAGACACAGTCCTGCCGCGGGGCAGAAGGGAGGTGCGCTGTTCGTCTACTCCGCCCCCAGGCCAGCCGCCGCGGTGCCTGCTCGCAAGGGCAAAAAATCGTCATCCGCGGTCTCCTCCTCTGCGAAGAACGCCAGCGGTGCAATGGTCTTTGTCGTCTGAGAGCGCATGTCACCGTCCCTTTCTTCCTCAAGACGCTTCTCTCGTTTCCTCATCTCTTCTTCTCTCTATCCCTCTCGCTTCTTCTCCTGTCTACCGTGTATTCTCTCCTCTCTCCCTCTCCTTCCTCATTGCTTTGACTATTGCGATTCTAGAAATGGCCGCATCCTGTGTGTGATGGTCCCACACCACTCCTCCTTGTACAACTCCTCCGTTTCCCCGTCCTCTTCTTCTCCCCCTCCCCCCCCCCACACACACACACACTTCACAGGATATATCCAATCTCAGTGCGCGTTTTGTACTCTCACCTTGTATCGTTCGGTCTCCCGCACCCACACACCACAGCACTAACAGTGACAGAGAGAGAGAGAGAGAGAGGTCGCGCAGAGAGTACGTGAAATTGGTGGAAAGAGAGAGGGGGGGCCCTTGTCCACGACATGGCCGTGATATCGCCAGCGCGGGAGGACCATCGTCATTCCCCTTCTCTCTCCCTCCGCGCCATCCCTTTACGTGTGAGTTACGCGTGGCGTGTGCAAGGGAACACACACACACACACACACACACCGCTGTCCCTCCTCTCCGCATACACCCTCCCCTCCTCTGTCTCTCCCTCTCTCTTCTTCTCCATGACCCTTGTGCAAAGTGCTGTGCAGCTTCCTTTGAAACAAGCGAAACACGCAAACAAACCTGCTGTTCTTTCTCTCTTCTCATTATCACTGCGGGACATACAAGGCGTATCGAACGAATTTTGAGTAGCTGTGTCACGTGCTTGAGGTCGATACACCAAATACACACCTTTGCTTTTAGGTTTTTTGGCGGGGCAGTCCACACAGCTACATCAGGGCTCTCCATTCCCTCCCTCCCCTCTCTCCCCCCCCCCCCGCATTGTCGTGTAGCGAGGTGGGATGATCGGCAAGAAGGAGCCGCCTAAGCACACCGAGATCAACAAGGCCGCAAGGGAACTGAATGAGGAGTTCCCGTCGCTTCCCTTCGAGGCGGTTCGCCGCAGTGTGCTGCGACACTGGCCCAACCCTCGCAAGTCCCGGGACGAGGTGCGCGCGAAGGCAGAGCAGCCCTGTGTGCTTGGCATCCAGCTCGTAGGCACGCAGGGGCAGTACATCAGCTGTCTGCAAAGGGATTTCTACCCTGTGCGCGCGACCGACTTCCCTTTCCTGGCCAGCAGCTTTCGCCACGTGTCCACTGGGGACGCGCAGCAGCACACGTGGGGTGACGTCCTGCAGAAACTGAACAGCCCCGCCACGCCCAAGGTGCACTGGATCCTCGTCCACTGCCCTCTTGGCGTGGCACCGTCGGTGGAAAAGTACGAGGAGCTCTACGAGAAGGTCGTCCTTGCGGAGGGGGTGAAGGACATTGTCGGCCTCGCGCACGCGTGCGACGGCACTCTCCCTTTTGGCGACTACATCTCCCTGCGGCACAGCGGTGCTTCCCAGGAGGAGGTCGCCGCGCTCGTCGACTTTGCGGCCCTGCGCTGCGAGGCCGACGCCGTTGATCGACGCATGAAGGAGGACGATGTCAAGGATGACGACGGGATCATCGAGAAGGATGGCGAGGAGGCGGAACGTCTGGAGGAGGCCAAACAGTTGATAGCAAAGGGAGCGCGACGGGCGAGCGGCAGCGTGGCGGCCGCCAGAGGCGAGGTCCAGGGATCGGAGGAAGCTGCGGAGCCCATCACTGGCACGCCTCCGGGGAGCGCGCCACAGGCGCGTGTGACGGCGGAACAGGCTGCCCTACAGTCAAAAAGGCTGTATCGGCGGCTCAACTTGTTTGGCAACGATCCTGGCTCTGCCATCCCGTGGCGCGAGAACAAGGCGGGCATGCACCGACGACTCGCCGAGGTGGGCCTCAACCACATCCGCAGCTTTGAGGCTGGCTCGGTGACGGAGGCGGAGAGCCGCTTGGCGGAGGCTGCCATTGCCTTTCCCGTTGTTGTGAAGCCCGTCAGCGGAGCGGGGTCCGAGTTTGTGACGCTGTGCCGCGACCTGGAGGAGGTGCGCACGGCGTTTGGGCTGTGCGAGAACCTGCTGACAACGCAGCGGACATCCGCCGCGCGCATGGTGGTGGAGGAGTACATTGACGGGGCGGAGTACGTCGTGAACACCGTCGGCTTCGAAGGGAGGCACGTTGTGACCGATGTATGGAGAAGCTGGAAGTACCCACAGCAGACCACAAGCACGCGATTGCGCTTCAGTGTGGAGGCAAAGGTGAAGCAGAGGGCTGCCAAGGATGGCAGTGTGAAGGTGCCGCAGCCCGTGACGACGGTGTCTCTCCTGTACGACAGACTGGAGTTTGTGCATGACCTTGCCCATCTGGACCCCAGCAGCGAGCCCCGTCGTGTTGTCGAATACACCTTGGCTGCCGTTGCGGCGCTGCAGATGGTTAACGGCTGCTCGCACTGCGAGATCCGCGTCGATGAGCGACCGGACAGCCCCCATCGCGGGCAGCCTGTGCTGATTGAACTGAACCCACGCATGCAGGGCGACGTCCCGCGCGCCAGCCAGCTCGTTGGCTACGACCAGTACACGCTACTCTACTACCTGTCCGCTGTGGCGGCCGCCTATGAGGCGCCGAGCGACACCCCTTTCCCCTTCAACCCACCACGCCCGCCACCGGAGCGCTGCTCACTGCCGTGGCCGCCTGTGCCCACCCTCTACCAATCCCGCCAGCCGCGCCTCGCACCCGGCGAGGAACCCGTGACGCGGCACGTTGTCTTTCTCACTGTGCCGGAGAATGGCGTGGTGTGTCGCTACGGCGTACAGCAGGCGGTTGCGCTGCCAACATTTCTGCGGGTCACGCGTGGCAACCTCTTCTCCGCCCCGCGACCGAACCACCTGACGACGGTGTGCAAGACCGTGGACCTGTACTCGTCCCCTGGGGCCTGTGTGATGGAGGGGACGGAGAGCGACATCCGCCGCGACACCGCACGGCTCCGGCAGCTGGAGGCTGCACGGATATCGGAGACGGCGCGGAACCATCTCGAAGAGGCACTCAAGGCGCTGGCGCTGCAGCGAGAGTCGGAGAACATGCACTATGTGACGATGCAGCAGCTGCCGGAGTTGGAGAGCCAACTTGAGAGCGCGCAGCGCGTGATCGAGGTGCTGGCGGCTCCCCCGCGTGCTACCACCGGTGACAACGGCAGTGGCACCAGTGGCAGCGGCAGCGAGGCCTCCTTCTCCGAGAGTGACGACACCAACAGCACAGAAGGCACCAGCGACAACGAGGAGATGAAGGCCCAAGAAGCCGAAAGAGAGAATGCGGCGCGCCAGCAAAAGCTGGAGGAACTGCTCCACACGCAGTCTGATCTCTCTTCCAAGATGGCAGAGCTGCAGAGCAAAGCGCAAGGGCTGCTTGAGCAGTCAAGAAATGCCCGTGCCGCGTTTCAGCGCCACCAGGCGGCTGCGGTGGCCGCCCTCGACGCCGCCCCGACACCACCGCTCTTCCTTGCACAGCAGGACTTTGAGCTATTTATGAAGGCGGGTGTCGGCCACTTGCTGGCTCTCCGCCACGTTGTGGGGACCGATGAGGAGGAGGCGGAAACCTTCTTCGCCGTGAAGCACCCACAACTGATGGAGAACTTGACGCGGGAGACTTCCTCGGCACCATCCCCTCGCGTGCGTCTGCGCGAGCGGCTGGAGTGGTTCCATCGCCTCTTCCTCTGAGCTGCTCATCGGGGCATCCCGGGGGGTACGCGTGCACCACCCCCTCCCCTCCTCGGAACACGGTGCGCTATACATGTATAATCTGTCGTGGTGGGACCTCCCTCACTTGTGTGCCTGTGTGTGTGTCATGGAGGACCTCACGCCCTCGCCCCTCGCGGCCCGCCGCTTGGGGAGACGCCTCGTGGGTCGTGAACGAGAGGTGGACAGAAGGGTTCATGCTGCAGCAGGGAGAGAGAAAAAAAAAAATTAGTACCACGTACTTGTCCACAGCCTCCTGTACGCTTTTCATCGTCTGCTGTTCTCAGCGTTGTCGAGAGACGACACCAATTTACTTTTTCTTGTAATGATAGTGAGGGCGTGTGTGTGTGTGTGGCTCCATTCGTGCAACAAGATCCCCTCGCGCCAACCAGCGGGAGCTCAGGAACTCCTCCCTTTCCCCCCCCCCCTCATTTCCTACTCAACCTCTATGCAAGCATGCCCTTTTCCCCTCTCCGTCATCTCGAGCAATCAAAGAGGAAAGCAACAGGAGGCCGCGAGTCCAAGACAGGAGGCGGCGGTCAGTTCTGCCGTGTTGATCCCATCACCTCCCCCTCCCCCCTCCCCCCTTTCCCTTCCCTCAGTTCCTGACGAGCTGTAGCACCTGTGGCGGTGTGGACTGTACGGGCACCGGTGCTTGCGTCTCTCCTTCGGCATACTTGCTCTGGCTTACTTGTGCGTTCTCTCTCTCTCTCTCTCTCTCTGTCCTGTCAAGGTACGGCCCAGTCGCTTCCCTAGTGCCATATGCCGTCAGTGCTGGGGGAGGCTTTGCCGCGACCGACAGCAGTGGTTGTCTGCGGCCCTTCTGGCGTGGGCAAGACAACAGTGGGCACGATGCTGGCGCAGGCCCTGCGCGTGGCCTTTGTGGAGGGAGACGACCTTCACAGCGAGGCGAGTATTGCAAAGATGCGCTCAGGCACACCGCTGACGGATGAGGACCGGGCACCGTGGCTGGCGCGGCTGCGCAAAGAGGGAATCGAGGATTACCTCTACAATCGACGCCAAAGCGTTGTCATCGCGTGCTCCGCCCTGAAGCGCGTGTACCGCGATGTTCTGCGAGGAGGAGGAGATGGCAACGACACACGTGGCGGACAAGTCTTCTTTGTGCTGCTTTCGGGAGAGGCGAAACTGATCTCGGACCGGCTGCGCGCACGCGGCGGCCATTTCATGCCCCCGTCTCTACTGGCCTCACAGTTGGCCATCTTGGAGCCACTGGACAATAGACAGGAGCGTGGTATGACAGTTAGCCTTGCCCAATCCCCGTCTGACATGGTCGCGCAGATTGTGCGCCGACTCACGGACTCCTCTGCACTCTAATGGAGGAGCAGTCTGCTGGCCCTCTCCCCCCCCCCCCCGCCCTCCTTCTCCCTTTTCTGTTTCAACACCGTCTTCCATCTCTATACTATACTCTGCATTCCACTTTCGGAAGAGCTAATCATTCTCATAAATGATTACACACATTTATACGCATACACCGTTTCCTTCATTATGTCTTTTCGTTTTCTCCCACAAGGTTGTTACGAGCAATCGGTTCCATGACGCACGCACTACTTCACTTTTCTTTACCGTCATGAGGCTTCGCAGGCTCCATATCCCCCCCTTCATCTACGACTCCGCCATAGGGCCTCGACGTGAGGGCTAGGACTTAAATGGAGGCCTAAGCACCTCGCCAGTATTTAGTATCCCAGGATCGAACAAAAAAGGACGACGCGATGAACTGGTAGTGGGCACGGGTCCGCGACACCCCCGTCCCCAAACAACACTAGCCCCCCTTTCTTCTCTCCCCACGGAGGTCATAGGAACAAGACTACTCCTTCTCTTCTTCCTCTCCCTCTCTCACGCTATATCCTCCATTGCCAGTTCCCGTTTTCGTGTTCTTTGCCGAAGCCTCTCCCCTCACTCCCCCCCCCTCCCTACGCTCTCCGTTCTCTACTGTTCTCTGTTCTTTGCGTCCCGTTCTCGCTGATGGCAGAGTACGACAGCACGCCTCGCCTGGAGCTGGAGTCCGTACTGGGCTTCAGCGGGCAGGTCCCCAACGGCCTGCACTCGCACCCCGATGGCGCGCACCTCATCTACCCCCTCGGCGCCTGCATTGTCATCAAGCAAGTTGGGAACGCGGCGGCCTCCTCCGACTTCCTGTACGGCCACAATGACAAGATCAGCTGCCTCGCAGTGAGCCCCACCGGCCGCTATGTCGCCTCGGGCCAGGTGACGCACCCCGGCTTTCAGGCCGACGTTTGCATCTTCGACTTCGCCGAGCGCCGCCTGCTCCACCGCATGCTGCTGCACAAGGTCAAGGTCCAGGCCGTCGCCTTCTCCCCAGACGAGCGGTACCTGGCCTCTGTGGGTGGCCCCGACGACAACACTGTCGTTCTCTGGGACGTGGAGACGGGCCGCCCGCTCTGCGGCGCACCAGCGCGGCAGTCCGAAACCAAGTGTGTCTCGTTCTTCAACAATGACTCGAAGAAGCTGCTTACGGGCGGCGCGGATGCACTGCGCGTGTGGACCGTCGACGTGGAGCAGCGCAAGATGAGCGCTGTCGACGTGAACATGGGCAACATGCGCCGCAGCATCACGACCGTGGCAGTGGAGGCGACGGACAAGTACGTGTACTGCGGCACGTCGACTGGCGACGTGATTTGTGCCCAGCTGGAGAAGGCCAACGTGTTCAAGATGCAGGGCCCGCAGCAGAAACTGTCGGGCGGCATCACGAGCACCATTCTCACCAAGAGCGGTGACGTTCTTGTCGGCAGCGGCGCCGGCGAGGTGCAGCTTCTGTCCAAGATCAACCTGACGGAGCAGCGGAGCGTGGCGGTGACCGGTGGCGTCACCGGCCTTGCCATGATTGGCAGCCACTACTTTGTCGGCACGAGCTGTAGCAACATGTACTTCATCAACGGGGGCAGCTTCCGGTCGGAGCTTCGCATGACATGCCACAGCGGCGCGGTCAACCAGGTCGTGTTCCCGGCTGGCTTCAGTGCCCTCTTCGCCACGTGCAGCGGCGCGGACATTCGGGTGTGGAACGCCAAGACGTGTAGCGAGCTGCTCCGCATTGAGATCCCCGACCGCACGTGCAACTGCATCGCCTTCACCAAGGATGGCTCTCTCATTGCCTCTGGCTGGAGCGATGGTCGCATCCGCGGCTTCGGGCCTCAGTCGGGGAAGCTTGTCTTCTCCGTCAACGACGCCCACAAGGCCGAGGCGGCGCCGGGGCGGCGAAACAAAACGGGCGGTCGCGTCGGTGTCACGGCTGTCTGCGCGGACAACGGGGGGCAGCACCTCATCACGGGCGGTTCGGACGGACAGGTGCGGGTGTGGCGGCTGAACGGCGCCACGTGCGCGCTGGAGGCGAGCATGAAGGAGCACACGGCAACGGTGAACGAAATCGTCATCTCGCAGGATGACACTGAGTGCGTGTCGGCCTCTGACGACGGCAGCTGCATCGCCTGGGATCTGACCCGCTACATCCGGCGCAACATCATGTACGCGCAGACGTACTTCCGCGGGGTGGCGTACTACGCAGACGAGAGCCAGGTCATCACGTGTGGCAGTGACAAGAGCATCACCTACTGGGACAGCGTCGACTGCAGCGCGATCCGCGAACTCGCTGGCAGCAAAACTGGCGAGCTGAACGCCATCTCCATCGCCCCGGACGGGACCTTCTTCGCCACAGGCGGCAACGACCGAATCGTCAAGGTCTGGGACTACGAGCGCGGCGACTGCGTGGCGGTGGGCCTCGCCCACAGCACCGGCATCACCCAGGTGCGCATCTCCCCCGATGGGCAGCACATGGTGTCCGCCGGCGACGATGGCGCCGTCATGATTTGGCGTGTTGGCCAGCTTGACCTGCAGAGCGTTTAGCGGCACACACACACACAGAAGGAGAAAGAAAAGAGCGGGACAGGACAGTACTCCTCTCCCTCTCTCTCTCTGCTGCCTGCGTTTGTCTTTTTCCTTCCTGCTTGCCCACCTCAAGCCCCTCTTAGATTGGACAATGTAAGTACGTACGAGGGGGGGGGGGTAAAGTAAACTCTTTCTACAGGCGTGTTTGGCCTTACACTGACCCTCCGCACTCCAGTACCCTATCCCTCTCCCCCTCTCCTCCTCTTGTCGCTCCTCGTTGTCAAGACCCGGTGTGATGTAAACGTTATTCCTCTCTACTCAATGAAGAGATTCTAAGAAAAAGAGGAGAAGGAGTTTTGAGCTGCTGAGGAAGAAATGCACTCGCAGCCGTGGGCCTCCCCCCTCCCCTCTCTCTCCCTCATCCCTCACACCCATTTCCGCTGCGCAGCAGCACGTCACCCTTCCTTCCATCGGAGGAGAGAGGGGCAGCCTGTGCATGATGCAATGGCAACACACACACACACACACACACAGTGTGGCGTGCGCTGACAGGAAGTATGAGTATGACTACCTGCTTCTCTCCATGTTCCTCCCCGCCTCCTCCAGTGTCATTTTCCTCTCCTGTGCCGACTTCCTCCCCTATTCTACTTTGCTTTTTCTGTGTGCCTTGCGTAGCGCTGCACCAACATGTTGGGCCCCGACCAGAACAGGTTCACCGACCTGGACCGCGTGGGTGAGTCCGGGAGCGCGGCTCGGACGGCGAGCAGTGCGTACGGAGGCCCCACTAGTCAAAACATCGATTTGTCCAACGTGGACTTTGACAGCTCCACACGCCCCATGGCCGCCCGCGACGGCACGGACAACGACAATCCCGCCACTGCTGCCCAAGGCGACAACACGACGGGCTCTGGAATGGGCAACAACATGTACAATTTTGACTACATGCCCACGCCGTTTAACCCTGCCAAGACGGACCGCTGTCTCCTGGAGAATGTTGTGCTTCTGATTGTGCTGTGCATTAACATCGTGCTAGGCATTGCCTCCGTGGCCACGGCGCAACTCCAGTACCGGGAGCCCAACCTGACCATCGTCGTCTATGCAGCGACGGTGCATGGTTGCCTTTTAGGGGAATGCTCTCCCTTCATCTACCCAGACGTGTTCTGTCGACGCTACCTGCAAAACTCGGCGGGCTACCTCGCCTGCATCATCATCGCCATCATCTTCTCCTTGGTGGCGCTCATCTTCTCCGTCTGCAATGTCCTCGGTCGCGCGTGTATCTCCAAGTACCTTGTGATTGCCCTCTCCGCCGTTGCCTGGATCTTCTTCCTTGTCAGCGTCATCTGCCTCTCCACCCTCAAGACCAGCAAGCTGTGTCGCGGGGTGTCGCTGGGGGCGATGGGCTTCAAGTACGGCCCCGCCTTCCCCCTGGTGCTGACGCTGTTCATCCTCTTCTCCCTGAGTATCCTGTTCTACATCTTCATGCGTGTGAAGAGGCCCGTTCGCTACAGCTACAACTAGCACCGCACAGCACTTCACTTCGGTTGGCTGCGCGGGATGGGATGGGATGGTGGACTCGATATACATGCCTGGCCTTTGGACTGCTCCTATGATGCGTTCTCCGCCTTGCCGCCTTCCTTTTCCCCCCCCCCCCCCAGTTGCTGTTGTTGTTCTTGTTGAGCCTACCATCTACCGAAGACAGGTTTCCACCTCCCTCCCTCCCTCCCCCCCCCCCGTCGCGGTGTCGAATCAACGAAGAAGAAGAAGAGGGCAAGATAGGCAACGTGGGGGGACAGAGAGAGAATGAGGGACGAGGCCCCTGTGTGGGCGGCGTCCTTAGCGCGCTTGGGAACTCGTTGAAGAGGCTTTCCGCCCCGCGCATCCCCTTGATCACTTGTCGTCTCGACACACACACACTCCCTTCCGTTCCCCTCTCTTCTCCCTCCCGCTCTCCTCCCATTCCCTACGCCGTATGCGATAGAACTTTCGTAGAACCCTTCTTTGTCGTTTCTCTCTTCCCGTAGGATACTACTACTGTTTGAGCGTTCGCCACCTCTTCCTTTTCCTACCCCCCTCTGTTAGTTCCCCCCCCCTTTCTCGTACTTGGGTCTCTGTATCTGCCTTGCGTCTCGCTCATTTACTGATTTACTAAGTCTTCCGACATTGTACCCAAGCTACCGCCACACACACACACACACACATACGGAAGAAGCCTCAGCGCCAATCCACGAATCATGGCCGATTACCCCACCCAGGACCCTGTTCAAGGCGACGACTACCCCACCGAGGACCCTGCCCCGGCACGCGACATGGGCGACGAGTACCCCACTCACGAGGAGGAGGGCGAGTACCCCGTGCACGACGATGACGAGCCCGTCGAGGACGACGAGAACGCCGACGCGCACTCGGAGACTCCCACCGAGAAATACGAGCGCCGCCTGCGCGAGGCGAACAGTGTCTGGTTCAGCGGCTTCTTCTCTGGGGCCTCGTACCTGCCCAAGCCCAAGCGCGTCCACACGTCCGATCTGGACGAGAGCGTGCAGGAGGAGCTGCTCGGCGAGAAGACGTACGACGTGCCCCGCGGCTACAAGTACCTCGAGGATAACCTGCCCCCCATTATTCGGACCAAGCCCACCGGTAAATACCAGACCTCGCTGATCGTGTTTGTCGTCTGCACCTTCATCTCCTTCGCCTTCCTGCTGGTGAGCGCGTGCCCGGTGCCGTGGTACCGCGGCAAGAACGTCACGGTTGGCGGGCTGAACTACCAGGGCGTGCAGTACACTCTGTACCGCCAGAAGGGCGGCTCCCTCCCCGAGGTCTCCCTGCGCGAGCTTCGCACCTGCCCCATTGAGAAGCAATTCTATCAGAGCATTGCTGCCTCGGTGATTATGGCCATGATGTTCTCTCTCATCGCCATGGTCCTTGCTATCGTGCGGCTGTGCAGCGCCAAGGTGGGCTATGGCTGGATCACCATCTTTGCCTTCTTTGCCTTCTTCTGGGGCCTGGCCGGCAACGCCATGTCGATTAGCCAGTTCCACCTCAGTCGCTGCGGGAAGCCACGCTACCCAACCGTGGCGCGCCTGGACGCCGGCTTCGCGCTCTCCCTCATCGCATGGGTCTTCCAGCTCGTGGCGCTCCTCGCCATCGTCTTCACGACCAAGCTGAACGTGGGCCCGGCGATGCGCAACGTGCGCGTGATGGACTCCTGGTTCCTGGTGCTCATGTTCGTCGCCCTCGCCTTCACCGTCATTGGGAACGCGACGACGACGTGGAAGCGCCACTTTGGCACGGACGCAGTGCGCGTCGTGCGCGTGACCTACTGGCACACCGAGCTCATCATGGGCAATGGCACCAACATCATCTACGGTCGTGCCCACTACCGCTGCTCCGCGTACAACAAGCGCATCAAGGCCAGCATCAGCTTCCTCATCCTTGCATCCGTCGCCATCTTTGGCAGTACCCTCATGGGCATCGGCGCCTTCGTGAGTCGCGGTCTGCGCGTCGGCGCCTGCATCCTGGCCATTATCAGCTGGTGCTTCCTTTTCATTTCGTGGGTAACGTCCGTCGCCATTTTCCACCGTACCCTCTGCAAGCGCTCTGTCGACTACAGCATCTACGCCGACTACCCGGGCGTCCCCTCCGGCATCTACGAAGGTCACACCAAGTTCCAGGGCTACGGTCTCGCCGAGGGCGTGGTGCTGCCCATCGTCGCCTGGATTCTCATCACGGCCGCGGTCATTGCCAACTTCGTCGTCCCCTGGCCGCAGGTCAAGAAGTTCTAAAGCCGCGTGGCCAACGCGTGCGCTGGGGGAAGACTGCCCACGACGCATGCAACCCCCTGCACGCCTAGGCACGTGATGTGGAACAGTTGGGGGGACGGGATAGAGACTGACAGGAGAAGGAAAGGAGGGGCGGGGGAGGGTGGAAGGGGATCGGCGTGCGGATGGCGCAGATGCCTTCATACTTCTCTCTCTTCTTCTTCTCTTCTCCCCTTCTCCCCTTCTCTCCTCTTCTCTCCCCCTTCTGTCTCGCACACACAGACGCGTCTGTTCCTTAGTTTCGTTTGCGTACATGTCTTCGTCGGTTGCGCTTCCTGCTTCCTTTTTCTCTTTTTACCATTTCATGTTGCTCTATTACTCTCTCTCTCTCTCTCTGTGGATGGAATTGCGGGCATCGCCGCGTCAGTGCTTCGTCTTTCTGTGCCTCGTTGCGTAAATTTCCCCTTGCGCCGTCCTTTTCCCCTCCTCCTCTCTCTCTCTCTGCCTCTGTTGCATGCACCCATCACGGTGGTGCGGTGGTGTGAGGGCAGAAGGTGAGGGGGGGGGGGGGGTGACGACTCTCCACGGGCTCTCTCCGCCATTCTCCTTCTTCATGATGGATGTGGCGCGGGTGAAGGGAGCGATGGGGAGTGGACTCCGTAACGCGACAGCGAGCTGCCGTATTGACGAGGAGTAAAATAGTGCAAAGGATAAAAGGCACACTAATGCAGAGAACACTCATATAACAAAAAGAGAAAGCTAAACGGAAAGGGACAGAACAGGGGTAAAAGGAATCTAGTCATATATGTTTAAGGCACTTCGTTCTCTGTGTGTGTTCCTCGCTGTCCCTGTTTGTCTGCATCCTTCTCCAGCAACTCCTTCTTCCCCATCCTTTATTGCGCTCTCTACCCCTCCCCCGAACTGGTTGTGTTTGCTGGTGCGCTTAGCTTCGTTTGCCCTCTCCCCCCCCCCCTTCACTTCTTCTCCTCGTTTTTCCTCTCTCCTCCCTCTTCCGCAAAACGGGCGGCGGGGAAGGGAAACTTTTCCCCTCCCCGTCTCCCCACATGTCATTGACGAGGGTTCCGTTCAGTATGTTTTTTGTTATCATGATGCCGTCTTTGTGTCTTTTTTTCTCGTCCCTGGCCACCGACTCTACCATTCCTTCTATTCCTTTCTTCCTCTCTGTCTCTTTACTCGCTGCCGTTTCCCTCACGTATGTTGCCGAACCTCTCTCCCTCCAAAACAGCCATAACGACACAGATGTTGGTAAGAAGAAAGAGAGAAGGTGCCTGGCGGCAGGTGCAACGAGAAAGGGACGCGATGTGTCGTGCGCTGCCCAGTGCGACTCCCCTCCCTTTCCCACTTGTTCCCAGCGTTGCTTGTTGTTGGCAAGTCCGAGATGAGGAAGGACCTCCTCTTTTCCGGATGGCTACGGCGGTGTTTTTGCCGTGTCTGGTGCGCGGGATGGATATCATGCCTTCCCCCACTCCCCTGCTCTCTCTCTCGTGTACACACACGCACCATCACGACAACGCCCACCGCACTCCTTCATTTCCACCCTTATAGAATCTCCATCTGCCATTCTCGTCTTTCTTCCCCCTCTCGCTCCTTCACAGCTTTCCCACAACACCCCCCTCTTCTTCTGTCTCTCTCTCTCTTTGTGATACTCCAAAACGAAAGCGCAACACAGACTTTGTCTTCTCTCTTTTCGCTGCTATCGCTACTACTCCGCCTCCTATATTTTCATTTCTCCTTGAGCTTTCGTCCTCTCCCGTCGCTCTCATGTTCCGCTACACGTCTGCCCAGCTCGGCAAAGTGCTTGTGCTCGCGGAGGTTGTTAAGGGCAAGGTGGCCCCGGCGACGCTGTCCACCATCACCGCTGCTGCCAAGGTTGGCCCCGTCTCCGCTCTTGTCGCTGGCAAGGACGTGAAGGCGGTGGCGGCCGAGCTCGCCAAGGTGAAGGGAGTCGAGGAGGTGCTGGCCACGAACGCGGAGCAGTACGAGCACGGCCTGCCCGAGGAGTTCGCGCCGCTCATCGACGCGGCCGTCAGCAAGAACGGCTACACCCACGTGTTTGCGGGAACCTCCTCCTTTGGGAAGAACATCATCCCGCGCGCCGCGGCGAAGCAGAACTGCATGCCCATCTCCGAGATCACCGGCATCAAGGATGAGAGCACCTTTGTGAGGCAAATGTACGCAGGCAACGCCATCGCGACAGTCAAGTCAGCCGACAAGGTGAAGTACTGCACCGTGCGCGGCACCGCCTTTGACCGTGCTCCGCTGGAGGGAGGCAGCGGCTCCGTCACCGACCTGCCCGCCGTCGCCGCCTCGGGTAAGTCCAGGTTCGTGGAGGACATGATCAACGCCAGCGACAAGCCCGATCTCACCACCGCCCCCATTGTTGTTGCCGGTGGCCGCGGTATGAAGAACGGCGAGAACTTCAAGATCCTGTACGACCTCGCCGAGAACCTGCACGCTGCCGTCGGTGCCACCCGCGCCGTCGTCGATGCCGGCTACGTGGCGAACGAGATGCAGGTGGGCCAGACAGGCAAGACAGTGGCACCGAACTTCTACCTTGCCTGCGGCATCTCCGGCGCCATCCAGCACGTTGCCGGCATGAAGGACTCCAAGGTCATTGCCGTTGTCAACACCGATGAGGATGCGCCGTTCTTCCAGATTGCCGACTACGGCATTGTAGAGGACCTCTTCAAGGTGGTCCCGGCTCTCACCGAGAAGGTCAAGGCCGGCAAGTAGCGAAGTGAAGGAAGGGAAGAAGGATGTGTGGCGAGGAAGGCCAACAATACTAGCAGAGAAGTTGATACTATATATATGTTAGCAACACACCACCCCTTTGTTATTGAGGCACCCGTTTTCCTGTCTGTGTCACAGCGCTGACGGAGTGCGGCAGCAAAAATGGGTGAGGAAGGCAGCACACAATAGCCGCATGCGTCCTGCAGCTCTTTCTTTCTCTTTTTCTCTCTCATTCTTCTTTCCTTGCTGTCCTCCTGTGTGTGTGTGTGTGTGTGTTGGTTTATCTTGTTATGATTACCACTATCGCCTTTTACCTCACCCACTCCGCGTATCTACCTCCTCCTAAGTTCCTTCCGCAAAACATTGAGCCTTCTCACATGAAAACGGGTAAAAAGGGGAGGAAAGGATGATGCCGTGTACGTGCTTGCATGGTGAGTGTGTGTCGTCCATCCGCGCCGAGGACAGAGCTGAGGAGCATGCGCCGATTGGCAACCATCTCGCAACTGCTACGCTCAGCATCCTATCCTTGCGAGGGCTGGGGGTGCTGTGCCAGTCTCTCTCGCGTACGCCGTTCATCTCTTGGGGAGCATAGAGTGAGGCCATGTCACGGCTAGCCCAAACCATCCTCCCTCTCCACCCTCTCCGTCCCCATGGCTGAGTACTCCCCAAAACAACAACCACCTCACCGCACACACACGCCAAGCACCTTTCATACCTCGTGAGCAAGCGAACAGTAGCAACGACACAACTCTCTTCCTCCTCCCCCCTCCCCCTTATCCTTCACCTATCTCACTCCTCTCTTGTGGGCCCATGTTCCGCGCGTTCCGCTCACCCCTGCTGGCGAAGGTGCCGTACGCGACGCTGTTTACGCACAACGTGGTGCTGCAGCGCGTGTTCGAGGCGCCCGCGGACAAGGTGGCGCTGAGCGTGGAGCTTCCAGGAAGCCCAAAGACCGACTACACGTACGGGCGCCTGCAGAGCGA
>JASAOB010002584.1:0-26707 GCA_030849825.1 Herpetomonas tarakana | reverse complement strand
TCTGTTCTCCATCTTCCCCATCTTCTTCTTCATTGCCATCTGGCACGACCACGCGTTGCACCTGCTGAAGTGGGCACTCTGCATTGTGGTGATGTTCGCGCTGGAGCTCCTTACGAGCGCGGTGTTCTCTCGGGTCGAGAAGGCGTTTCGTCGCGAGATGGAGAAGGTGTGGGATAGCCAAAGACTGAGCCCGCAACAGCAGCAGCCACAAGGAGGGAGCGGAGATAGGATGAGTACCGTCGGGGAAGAACATCACACTATCAACGACAACGGCATCACCTCGAGAGAGAACTCTGTGCCGAAGAGGGGCCGCTGGCAACAGCGACTCTTCCGCTCTGCTGCTCGCTACGCCGCCCTGCACCTCTCGCCCCGCCAGCGCTACGTGTGCCACCGCCTTCTCCTCATTGCGGGGGGCTCTGTGACCATCTTTGCCTTGGTTGTGTCCAACCTTATTGGCTACAATGTGCAGAGCGATTACAGAACTGCGTCCTCCACAACGGACAAGACTATTCAGCACGGCCTGGCAAGCGCCTCGGGCACGTTTTACTTTTGGCTCTTTGTTCTTCACGTGCTGGCGAGTTGTCAGGCGGTGATGTCGCGCGAGATGGCCGCACAGCAGGCGGTGAAGGATCGAGCGCGGTACGGACTTGTCGCCACCGTTCCTCCCTTCCCGTCCTCACCGCCATCGGGTACGGCCACGGCAGTGGAACAGACCGAAACTGTGTCTGTGGTATGACCCAACACGAAGGAAAGAGAAGGGGCCAGGTTTGACAAGAACAGGGTGGCGTGCTTCTGGGACCGCCTGTGGTGTATTATTGCTGCCCCTTGTCGTAGCCAGGAGAGAGAGCGGCCACGGCGGCATTTGACTTTCTCTTCTCCCCCTCCCTTCCCCTCCTCCTCGCGACATTATCGGCTCTCTCCTTTCCCCTCTCCCCCTCCCGACATATGTGGATCCCACCTTCGCTCTATCATCGTTTCTGTTCACTTTATCTCTTCTGTACTCCCTCTTCCTAACTCCCCATCCCCATCCCTCCCCCACACACACACATTTGCGTGTGCCCCTGAGGAAGCGCCAAAGCGAAAGTGAGGAAAGGAAGGAAAAGGAATGGACACCACTCCTTCCGTGTCATCATGCATAAAGTCCATCGAGACCCCTCCCTCCTCCCCTTTTCACTCACTCACTCTCTCTCTTTATCATACGGTTGTTGCTGCTCTGACGCTTGGGATCGTTTTTGGCAAACGACCCGTCCGTCTCACCTTTGCACCGTAGTCGAGTACACGCCGTCCAACGACGACAGGGTAGCAGCGCTCACGTAGGAGTCCATTAGCGAACCGAAGGAAGCTCTTGCCTGAGAGGAGTGGTGGGGGAGAACCCAATCCATTTACTCATTTTAGCACAGGAGAGAGTTGATAGCCCCCCCCCCCCCCCTATGAGCACCTACGAAGGGAACACCTCCTACAGCAAAGGAGGCGCCTCTCCCTCTCACAGCCCCAGGAACAGTGGGGGTAGTGGGCCTAGCACTCAGAACAGCATGCCTGCCGGTGCCCGCGTCTCTCCCCAGCGTACAGAGGCGACGGGCGTGATGATGGGCGATCCACATCAGCAGGCGTCGTCATCGGCGGTAATGCCAAAGAAGAACTTTGTGCAGAAGAACTCCATAGAGTACATCTTCTACGCCGCCTCGCTGGCCATCATCATCTCCTACATTGGTGGCATCCAGATAATCGATATCGGACTCACCCATTATGAGGAGCTGAAGCCGAACTTGAAGGAGCCCTGGATCCCCTTCCGCTGGCTGGGCAGCAGAGGCGTGGACGTGGCGGACTTGCAGTGGTACTACTTTGTACTGGCTCTTCCCCCAACGATGCCGATCCTGGGGCTGTTTCTGCTCCTGTCACGGAAGCTGAAAGAGCGGAGCGCGCCGGTGGTGATGCCGTACTCGCCGGCCTCGGCGGCGATGGTGGCGGCCATGGCCAAAGACGCACACGAACGCGCGCTGGCGGAGAAGGAGCGAGGGTGCGACGAGACACGGGTGAGCACGGCATCGTCCCCGCTGGTGCAGCGGGGTGGTAGCGGTGGCGAAACCTTTGCGAACAGCGTCATCCATGGGAACGATCCGAGCAGTGGGGTAGTCGAGGTGCCAATGGCTCGTGGCGACTCCACGACGGCGGCGGCGATGCCGAGTGGGGCGGAGGAGGCGATGGCGGCTGCCTCCGGCGGCGTCCACAAGTATCTCTACTTTGGTCGCAATCTGACGGTTGTCTACATGGTGCACATCGCCTTTGGTGTTTGCATCGCGGCGCTCATCACCGGCCCTGGCTTCCTCTTTGGTGTCGCCCTGATGCTGTTCAACTACTACACCCTTGCCCAACTGCAGAGGTACTTCTCCTTTCGCTTCTCCATGGCCGTCATGTGGACCGCGCACATCGCCATTCTCTTCATCAACTTCCACGCGGACGGCTACCGCTTCGCCTGGATCGGGCTGAGCTTCCTTGACAACGCATACTCGCCCCTCATGCGGTGGAGCGTGCACTACAACATGACACTACTGCGCATGATCGCATTCAACAACGACTTCTGGGAAGCCCGCATGCACGGCGACGAGCGGAGAGAAAAGGCCCTGAGCAAGCATCTCCGGTGCTGCGCGCAGTGCGCCATCATTCGAGACGCGAATAGGCACATCTCCCCCACTGGGGGACAGGCGGAGTCGCTGTGGTGCTACAAGTGCCGAACGGAGTGCCCGCGACCGGAGGAGGAGTACAATGTGCTGTCCTACATGGCCTACCTCTTCTACCCCCCTCTCTTCGTCGCGGGCCCCATGGCCTCCTTCAACGCCTATGTCTCGCACCTGCACTACCCCACCCGTGCCGTCACGGGGAAGGCCGTCTTGCGGTATGGTCTCCGCTTCTTCCTCAACGCCGTTGGCCTCTCCGCCATGATGCACTACGTCTGGATCACCGCTATTCTCTACACGCAGCCTAGTGATGTAGCCGCGCAACAACAACGCACCTGGGGTGCCGCCGCTGCCGGCCTTTCCTCCACAACAACGACAACAACGACAACGACCACCCTCCAGCCGCGCCTCTCCGTGTTCCAGCAGCTCGACTACGTGTCCAAGTCGAAGCTGCTCTACCTCTTTCTCGCCTTCATGTGGTACAAGTTCAACGTGTTTTGGAAGTTCTTTCGCTTCTTCGCCCTCCTCGACGGCGTCGACCCGCCCGAAGATATGAAGCGCTGCTTCTCGAACACGGTGAACATTCAGGGCTTCTGGCGCGACTGGCACGCCTCCTTCAACCTGTGGATCGTCCGCTACATGTACATCCCCATGGGCGGCCGCCAGCGCATCAAGTTCTCCATCTTCCCCATCTTCTTCTTCATTGCCATCTGGCACGATATTGAGATGCGGTTGCTGTTCTGGGCCCTGTTCATGTGCGTCTTCATGGTGCCGGAGGTTGTCATTACGACATTCTTCGCCTCTAAGAAGAACTCGTTTGTCGCCAAGGTGAAGCGCAACGTCGGCCTCTACCGCTTTCTCCGCGTGGTAGCGACTGCGGCAAACATGTTCCTGCTCATCGTGGTGAACCTGATTGGGTTCTCCATCGGCTTCTCCGGTGCGGAGTCGGAGCTGACGAACATGCTAAACCAGATGACCTACAAGTTTGTTATGGCATTCATTTTCCTCTTCTTCAGCGCTGCCAACGTTGCCATTCAGGACAGAGACCAGGAGGCGTACGACACTCAGGTGCTGAAGGTGAAGTACAATCTACAGTCTCGCTGATACGGTGAGAAAAGGAGGAAAGACGGAGGATGAAGAGATAACGCTGACGACCCCACGGAAGAATAGAGCAAATCACCTCCTTCTCCGCAGCTCTCTGCTCTCCCCCTCCTTCCTTTACTCCATGGCGTTTTGCTCTCCTCCTGTGCTTTCCTGTGTGGGACTGAGTTTGCAGTGTAGAGATAGCTGGCCATCTCGATTTTGGCTGCTCCACTGCTGCGACATATATGTATGTGACGCACGACAATAAGGCGAGGACGAGAGAGCACCATGACTTCCTCGTCTTCTTCCTCTTCAGAGCCGGAGAGGAAAAGGAGGCTGCAGGAGGAAGCTAGTCTCCCCGCTCTTCCGTGTACCGGAGGGGGCATTATTGGCGCTGTGCAGCACACAGACCGACAGACAGAGTCCTGGTAACTGCCCCCCCCCCCCCCCTCCCTCACCCTCTCCCATTCTTCCTCCCTCCCTCTCTCTGGCCACCCAACTCGCATCACGCCCCATTCACTGCGCTTCTGCATGGGTGCGGAGCATGCAGAGGAGATAATAAACTCCCATACATAGACAGCGTCACGCCACGAGACTTCTCTATCCTTCCCCCACCCCCACCCCCTTCCTTTTGTTGCAGCAGGAGAAGATATAGGATGTCGTCTTCGTCGTATAAGCAGCTGGCGTACAAGTACCAAGCCGCTGACTGGCTCCTCATTGTCGTCCTCCTGCTCGCTGTGGTCATCATGAACACCGCCGGCACCCCGCACTGCCGCTCCTTTGAATGGACCGATGCGTCCATCAACTACCCGACTAAGCCGGACACCTTTCCGGTGTACTCCCTCGCCCTTATGACGCTGTTTGTCCCCGCCTTCTACGTAGTCTTCTCCCGGTTCTGCGTAGAACCGGTGCGGCGGCTGCTGGGCGAGCCCCTTTCATTGCTCTCCAGCGCCGCTGATGGCGCTGCGGGGGATGTGGCGGTCACGGCCGCCGGTGGCGCCAACGGGGGCGGCTCCAGTCCGCCACCTCCCAATAGCGGTGCCGCGGGTGGCCGTGGGGGACGTGGTCGCGGTGCCGCGGCGCTGGAGCCTGTGAAGGTGCGCGCACTCAAGTGTGGCACGGGCCCCATCTATCCCTGGCTGAAGGCACACGTCTGGGCACTGGTGCTGGAACTCTTTGTGGTGGACTTCATGAAGCTCTACGCTGGCCGCCTGCGCCCCGACTTCCTCGCTCGCTTGGCGAAGGACGGCTACACGCCGGAGAGCACCAAAGGGCATGACCCCCGCACTGATGTGGAGTACTTTTGTGCATTGATGAAGGACCACCACGCGATCCGCGAAGGCCGCCTGTCCTTCCCCTCTGGGCACAGCGGCACGTCGTGTGCCATCTTCACCATCACCACGCTCTACCTCCTCGCCCACCTCCGTCCCTTTGCGCGGCAGGGCAGTCTCATTCGTCTGCTGGTGTCCCTGTCACCGATGCTGGTGCCTATCTTCTGCGCCGTCAGCCGCACCCGGGACAACAAGCACAACTTCTCCGACATCATGGCGGGATCCTTCATCGGCATGGTGGCCGCGCTACTTGTCATCGCGACGGTGTTTCGGCAAGCGGGTGGGCCCCTGACGGTGTACCTGGCGAGGTCGGAGAATGATGTTGAGTACGTGAAGCAGCTGCTGATCACGGGAGGTGGCAAACGGTCCACGGGTACCCTTGGCGGCCTCGCACAGAGACGATCCACGCCAGCGGCGGACTACAACACCACAAACGAGAGCAACAGCGCCAGCAACAACGCCAATGCGGCTGGTGGGACAGAGATGCGCTCCTACCCCCCTGGTGCCGCCACCACGACGGACGACGGCACGACAGTGGCCGTCCCCATTGGCGGCTCACCAACCCTTAATGGGGGCAGCAGTGCCTACGCTCATGAGGAGAGGGTGGTAGTGGTGACAACTGTGGGCGAGAGGGAGCTGAACGAGGACCCGGCGGCGGTGCCGTGGTTATGAAACTCAGAAGCACTCAGAGAGCCCCATAAAAGCGCGTAGTACCCAACCAACGACACACACACACACATCTGCCACCGCCTGTCGCCCTCGGAGTGCTTTCTCAACTCACCCCCTCCCCGCTCATCCTCGCTCATTCCCGCAATCTCTCTCGTTCTCCCTCCTGTATCGATCTTCCCCGTTGCTACCCCTGTAGAAGGATCGCTTTCCCTGCGTGCTGCCGTGGTCGTCGTCGTCGTCATTGCTGCTGTTTGTCCCTGCCCCGTGTGATTTTTCTCAGGGCGGCCTCTCCGCCTGGCACTGCCGCACTGACTCGCGAGCTGTGCAGAGATGCCGACAAGAATGTATAAGAGTTAAAATAGAAGAGAAGAAGAGCAATAGAGTGAAGAGACGATATGGGAGTACTCGAAGCGCCTGGGTGAGGTGGTGGGAGGGAGGAAGGGAGGAGGGTCGGGGCTTTCTTTCATGTGCTTGTTACGTAGTGCGAATGCCTCCTTTCACCTCCCTCTCCCTCTCTCTCTCACTATACACTCCTCCTTCCCTTTAGGCTAGCTAACGCGCCACACCTTAGCTTCCTCCTTTCCTTTCACTTCTCTCTCTCTCTCGTTCTCTTTTTCTCTCCCCCTCTTGCCGCTTGTAAAGAGCTTTTTTCCTCGTTTTAAGGATTTCAAAGACAAACTATAGCTCGTTCATTCGGAAACATGCCTCGCCGTTTTCGTCGCACGCTGGCGGTGGTGGCTGTCCTCGCGCTTCTCTACTTCAACGCCGTCGCGGTACTGGCCGCTGCAGCTGAGGAGGCGAGTGACGGCGTCTCGTCCTACAACACCTCTACGACAGACTGGCCCACGGACGAGAATGGCAAGATGCCGGATGGCAAACCCCCCAACTGGAACAACAAACACGTCATCTACATCATGACCGGCGTCTTCCTCGCACTCATCTTCGTCTACGGCGCCATTGTGTTTACGTGTGCGTGGCTGTTCATGACCAAGTGCCCGCGTATGTACACATAAACCATGTTGCGAATGGGAGGAGATAAAGACAAGAGCAAAACATGGCAAGCGAGTAGGCATGATTGTCACGCTGGCCCTCGTCACCCTCCTTTCCCTCTCTCTTTCTCTCCCCATCAGTGCCCCAAACCCTCGGCCACTGACCGTTTCATCCTCATCCGTCAAGGTCCTTTCGTTCACCTTTCTGCTCTGCTCTGCGTTGTTGATATTGTCAGTGCGGTCTTTCGCGCATCTACCTCTTCCTACACACACACTTATCATTCCCCCCCCCCCCCTCACGAGGTGCTGTGCCTAACAGAAAACGCGCCTCACACTTTCGATGGCAGTGTTTTGACCCATTCATTCTCTCCCTCCCTCTTTCTCTCCCTTCCCTACCCACCCACCTCACCTACCTACCTACCCACCTACCTCGCTCTTCTCCTTCTCTCTCAGCAATGTGCACAGCCCGACACACACACCTCACCATCACCATCCTCCTTCCCAGCGTCGTAGGCAGATGGTCAGTTCTCATGCATTGGTGCTTCTCTCTTTTCTCTCTCTCCCAAACATTTGAGCACGCTAACAAACACGAGGAGTTCAAGGCCAGAGCCGAGAGAGCGGGTGTCATCGCTAAACCGACTGCCCACACATGCCCGTTCCCGGGGTGGTAACGGAAGATGGGGAACCCAAAAAGGACTCGGAGGAGAGTCATCTGTGTCACTCCCTCTCCTTCTCATCTTATCTCCTATCACTCTGAAAAGAAGGTAGAGCTGCTGCTTCCTCTGACGCTCACATATATAAGTATTCTCGCTGTCTCGTCTCCGTTCATTGTCCGAAACGAAACTAACCATCTCCAGCGGAGAAACCGCTACAGTCATGTTCGGTCGCCGCGTATTTGCGAGTGCCCCTCTCCCCCGCGCCATGTGGCCCAAGCTACACATTCAGAATGCTGCGCAGGCCAGCCGTGCCCTCCCCTCCCTCGCCTCGCTCACATCGCTCGCCGGCAAGAACACGAGTGTGCTTAACAGTCTTTCGCTGGCACAGGCTCGCGACGGCATGACTGGCATCGCGTCCTCGGCCACGATGCTGCAGGAAGAGGTCATGGCGGCGATGGTTGCCTCATCCTCTGGCGGTATCCACACCGCCACCACCCTGGCCTGCTTTCAGATGAGTGGCAAGGTCATCCTCGCATGGAGCACGCCAATCAATACCTTTTTATCGCCCATCCAAACCTTGCCATCGGCGCACTGACAGTGGGGCAGCACAGAAGACGAGAAGGCCGACGAGGGACTAGAGCTTTCCGTTCCTCCCCCCTTCTCTCTCTCTGCCCCTTTCCACCACATTCCCATGTGTGTGTGTGTGTGTGTGTGTGGACGTCTCGATCTGTGTCGGCACCTCTTGGATGAATGAACAGGTGTGACGTGAAGTCGGTGAGAAGGTTCGTGTTTGTGTTTTGTTCCTCAAACCCGCGTTGTCGCTGTGTTCTGCTCTCTTTCACATCTCCTCTTCTTACTTACTTCCACTTCTTCCTCCTCTAACTGCTCCGTTCTTGTGTACCACAGATCGATGTTGGTCCTCTCCCCAAGGCAGCACACGATTCTCTCTCTCCCTCTCTCGTGCCACTTCTGTCTCTGCCTGAGGCCCACATCCGTTACTTTCCTTTCCTTTCTCGTGATTATGCTTCGCTGTTGTTGTTTTACTTCTCCCCTTTGAATGCCAAGAACACGCAGAGCGCTTTCTCGCCGCCGCCGTTGCCCGTCGGGTGGGTCAGAGGGGGGAAAGCGGCGTGTTGCCGCAAAACCACACACACGAAGAAACGAGAACGAGAAAGGGGTGGCGAGGGGGGGGGGGGGGCAGAGGGAAATGCCCAACAACTGGGGAATGTCAACGTCATACGCAGAGATGGAAGAAGACTCCCTGCCACGTAGCGAGCCGTCATCGAGTATCGGCAGCCCTTGTGGATGGGGTACCCTACTTGTCGATTCATCGCCTCGCCTCGCCTCTCCACTTCCCTCTGCTTTGGCATACGCACACACACACGCCCAACCCGTCGCGACGGCGTGCTCGACAGCAGCAACATCTTCAACACAGATCCTCCTCCCTCCATCATATCGCCTTGTCCGAACTACCGTAACTCCCCCCACACACACACACACTCCTCTCTCTCTCTTTCCTCCTCCTTCGCTCTCACACACAAAAAGAGTAGATGCTCTCCTTCCTGCCGCCTCGCTCGCGGGACCGCGGCCCTGCCTCGGCGGCTACGGAGGTGCAGCGCACCCTATCGCAGCTCAAGACCTTCTATGACAGCCATGCCTTTGACACGGACGGCCCCTACGCGGACCTTTTCGCTGTCCTCCTCTCCACCTGCAGGCACCTCATTGACGCCAACGTGGCCCAGCAGGCACGCCTCGACGCCATTGACGGCAACACGAGGCAGGTGCAGGAGGAGACGGCGGTCCTGTGCGAGCAGAGCGCCAAGGCCAACCTTGGCATGCGCGACATTCGCGAGGATCTGGAGCGAACGCAGCGCAGTCTTCGCGCGCTGGCGGCCGCCGATTGCGAGCGCGCTGCCAGCGGCAGCTACGACAATGAACGCTCCTCTACCTCCATTAGAACCGAGCGCGGCGAGGACGAGGATCTCCATCACTTTGCCCGCTGGGTGCGCCGTCGCCTACACCTGCAGGACGAAGCCCACAAGGCACTATCCACTCGCGTGCAGCGGCTGGGAGAGCAGCTCACCCGCATGGAAACGGCGCAGCACTCGACGCAGAAGCAGGTGGACAAGCTCGCGCACCAGACTGAGCAACACGGGCGGCAATCCTCCTCGGGCTCGCCTCTGCGGCCACTGGAGGCCCTGAGCGAGGCGGTGGGCATGGCGACAGAGGATCACTACAGGATTCTGCAGCGTCGTCTTGCCGAGATGGAGGAGAACCAGGACACCTTTAGGGAACGCCTTGCCCGGCTAAGCGCGGCTATGGAAACGGCCAACACGACCAGTGGGGAGGCGCAGCGAGGCATCACGCGAGCGCTGTCCAAGACGCAGGAGCGCGTGGAGGAACTGGTGGCTGCTTTTCAGAAGAGCAACATGCGGCAGGAACAGCAACGACGACACCAAGGGCAAGAGCCGTCGCAGACACAAACACAAACACCCCCACGACTGCCCCCTTCCACCGTGGCCCCCGCCGGTCCGCACATTGCCGTGTTGGGGACGTCGGGGTCGCGATCCATGGCCTTTGTCGAGGAAGATTTCGTCGCCCCCTCCCCTGCGAAGGGATCGGGTGGTGGTCAGGACCTTTCCCCCGCGCAACAGCGACAAGAGCAGCAGCAGCAGAACACCGGAGGGAAAGGCAGTGCGGTGGACGCGGTGTGGCAGGATTGGCTTTCCCTGTTGCGGTCAATACGGGCAGGCGACAAGGCGGCGTCCTCGCTTCCCTCACCAGCTGCCGCCGTTGCACGGGAACTGCAAGCACTCCTGCGCGACAGGAGCACTGCCCCAGCAGTCTCCGCGCTGCCCTCGTCATCACCCTCCCCGAACGGAAAGGTGTCGGGCGACGCGTTAGGCGCATTAGCGGACCAGCTGGACACACTCAGCGGGCGGGTCGAGGTGCTCGAGGTGTACGCACCACACACCTACGCAATCGCCACCCGCCCTCCCCTGCTTGGCCTCGAGCTTGCCGACCGTGTCGAAGGAAATGGCAACAGGGGAGGTGGTGCAGTGCAGGTGACGAACGTGTTTGCCGGCTGCCTGGCGGACGAGGCGGGCATCAGCCCAGGGGACCAGGTCCTCTCGCTGGATGGGGTCACAGTCTCTTCCCGCGCGGAGCTGTACGTGGTCCTACGCGAAAGGACGCGCACGCACCAGGCGCTGTGTCAGCTAGTGACGCAAAACGGGTTTCTCCAGTTTGCCACGGGCACGCTGAACGCGGCTCTCGCCCCTGCGCGCTCGTCCACAGGAGAGGAGGACATGGTGGCAAGCGTCCAGAGGGAGTTGCCGCGGATGAATCTGTCTCTTGTGGTGAAGAGAGGCGACGAGGCAAGGGAGGTGGTCCTGTCGCTGCCCGCTAGCGTCTGCTGGCCCCAGCCCTCGTGGTAGGTTCATGGAAGCCTGGAAAACCTTGACAGCAAAGCGAAAGAGAAGGAACTCATGGGGATCCTTCCCACCATGAGGTGGCGCACCGAGCAGGGGGGAGGGGGAGCTATCCTTCGAGGAAAGATTAACGCACTTCCCCCCTTCCTTCCTCTCGCGCTGTGCACACAGACTGCTCCCCTCGCTCACCTCTTTCTCTCTCTCTCTTCATGTGTCTCTATGGAAAGAAAGGAGGTTAGGTCCCGCGCGTGCTGTATTTGCAGTTGCGCGTTGCTCTCGTTGCTGTCGTTATCCTCATTATTGTCATTATTGGTATATCCTCTCGCTCTCCTCCCTCCCCTTACCTGCTTTACGCACCGAACCTTCGCGCGCGCCATATCGCTTCTCAACAGAAGAAGCAGCGAGCAGAGGGAAGGTTCACTCCCATCTCCTCCGATGCGCCGCATGTTAGCAGCTGTGAGTCCCGCCAAACTGTCTGCCGCCACGACAGCGGTCGCAGCCCAGCAACAGCAGCAGCACCCTCACAGCCACAGCCACAGCCACGGCGGTGGCGGCCACCACCACAGTCACGCGGCGATCGAAAAGGAGATTGAAGGGGACAACCTGCGGCAGTGCCAGACGGCCACCCTCGCCGGTGGTGCGACCAATGTCTTCTTCTGCGTGACAAAGTTGTGGGTCGGCACATCGGGGGGCTCCGTCGCGCTCGTGGCGGACGGCTTCCACGCGCTCACCGACATCGTTGCCGACATCGTCTCCTACGCGTCCATCTCGCTCGCGAAGAAGAAGCTGCCGCGGTGCCGTTTCCCCTTCGGCATCGGCCGCTTGGAGACGTCCGGGGCTGTCTTTGTGGCTGCCATCCTCCTCATCGGCGGCATCATGCTCCTCGTGCAGTCCTTTCAGAGTTCTGTGGAGGAGCTAGGACACTTCTTCGCCGCCTCCGCAACCACCGCGGCCCTCACAACCGCCGCCGTGTCTGCTGTGCAGTCCGCCGGACACCCTGATGCCGCCGAGCACCACCATGACAACGATGACAACCACGGGCACAACCACGGCGCTGCCGAGGCGTCCTCGGCCTCGCACGGGCACAGCCACGGCGGCGGCGCGGCACACGGCCACAGCCATTTCGAGGTGACCCGCATCGATGAAGCGTCTGGGAAGCGTGTCATCATGTGGACCATGGTCGCCATCGCCGCCTCCTCCGTGATCTGCAAGGAGCTGCTCTTCCACTGGACGCGCCGCGTTGGTGCGAAGGCCGGGTCACGGGTGGTGGTGGCCAACGCGTACCACCACCGCGCAGATGCGTGGAGCGGTGCCGTGGCCCTCGTCGGCGTGGCGGGTCAGATGATGGGCATCCCCGGCGTCGACGGCATCGCTGGCCTCGTCGTCTCCCTCTCCATCTGCAAGATCGGCTACTCGCTCTTCCGGGACTCGGTGCTCGAGTTCTTTGACTGCCAAAACGCCGACGAGGTCGCCCAGGTGCGGGAGCGTCTGCAGAACTTTCATCTGCGGGTGCTCCGCGACGGCGCCGTGACCGCCGAGCGGAACGATGCCCACAACGGCGACCTTGACAACGGCAGCGCCGACGGACTCGCAGCGTCAGCCCTCTCCTCCGGTCTGCAGGAGTCGAGGATCCTCTACATCAACGTGTTTCTCATGCGTCACGGTCACAGGTACGCCCTCCACGTGCAGCTCCTCGTGCATGAGTCGCAGACGGCGTCGCAAATCCAGGAGGCGACGGAGCAGCTCGAAAAACTGGCTCAGGAGTCGCTGCCGGTTCAGGAGACGTTTGTCTCGCTGCTGGTGTGCAGCCCCCACACAGTCCCCCGGGCGGAGTACTACCAGACGCTGTACAAGGCAACCTTTGGCGCGGCCCCCGCTGTCGGCTCCGCCACCGCGTCAGAGGACGCGACGAACGAGGAGGCACCCCACCCCGAATGCCACGATAGCAGCAACAACCACACTGTGGTGGGACAGAAGGGGGCCAAGTTCTCCGCGGTGGACGAGCGCGAGATGTTCATCGCGGCGCAGGGTGCGCTGGTGAACCCCTCCCTCGAGAGGTGCCTCCGCTCTCTCTCCGCCTTTCACGGCTTCACGAAACCAATCCGCTACAGCTGGGAGAACCGCACCATCACGTCCCCAAAGAACTTCTCCTGCGAGTGCAGCCGCGACGTGGAGTCGGTGGCGAAGATCTTCAAGTGCACCTTGCTGGAGGCGGGCGGGAGCGACCATGAGGAATGCCACGGGCACAGCCATGACGACCACAGCCACGCCAATGCCCACCCCGCAGTGGAGAAGAAGGAGCAATGAGGGGAAGAAATGTACGTGAACACAGTGCCCCCTCTTCTGCCGTCTCCCCTCTTCCTTTTCTTCCCCTACCGCCGCCCGCCGTCGATCCTCCCTTGCTCTTTTTCTGGCTGTGCCCCCGTTCTCTTTGTTGGCATTGGTGTGTCCGCTTGCTTGTGTGCAAAAGGGGAGGGGGACGATGAGTTATCACATTTCACACTACACTCGACCATGAAACCAATACTCATGTCCAAGAGAATAGGCCAAACGTGCGAATCCCCCGAGGAACGAGAGACGGCACTCTATGCATGTTCATTTATGACCACGTTCACAGAACACCAACGTCAACTGGCAACAAAAGGATGCAGCAGGCTCATATGCTTCAAGGACAGTGGAATGTCGCTTCTCTCTCCCTCACTCCTTCCTCCTTCCTAGTCGGGCTGGGATCAAGTGGTGTTTCGGTATTCGACTCACTGCTGGCGGTGGTACTGCTGCTCTCGCTGCTGTTTCTGCTGCGGCAGCTTTTCTTCTCGATCCCTTTGTGCTTCAAGACTTCTCTCTTGCTCATCCCCACCCGTAGTTGCGCAGGGAAGCCATGGACGACGATTTCATCTCCGACGGTGAGTTTGACTTTGACGTGGAGAACTTTGCGAATGGCGACGACGCCGATGGGAACGCGTACGCCGCGGCAGCGGCGGGGCTCCTGCTGGGCGACAGCGTCGACGACGGCAGCGATGCCTACGGCAATCTTCCCGACGGCGAGCCGAACTCGAAGCGGCAGAAGTTGGCGACGGGCGACTACGCCTCCTCGGCCCACACGGGGGCAGATCCAGTGGCCCTCGAGGACATCCCGCCGCCAATCACAAATGTGCAGGCCTTCCTGCCCAACGTCACCCCGGATGCGTTTCCGGTGGTGATCAACGTGCTGGCGCAGGCGACCATCCCCGAGGGCCCGGACCTGCGGAAGCTGAGCTGCGCCGCGCGCAACGTGGAGTTCATGCCCAAGTCGCGGAACGCGAGCGCGACGATGCGGTTGCAGGACCCCAACGCCGTCGTCACGATCCGCAGCAGCGGCTCCATGTCCATCATTGGTGCCGCGTCGATCAGTGAGGCGCGGCAGGCGGCCGAGCTGGCCGCCCGCATCGTGCGCAAGGCATTGAACTTGAGCTTCGACACGCTTCGCTTCCGCGTGCGCTCCATCTCTGCGCGGTTCAACGTGTGCAGTCCGGTGCGCATCAACGACCTCGCCACCTTTCGCCTGGACCGCAGCCTTCACACAGGTCTCTCCGAGGTTCATTGCAGCTACGAGCCGGAGCGCTTCAACGGCTGCGTGGTGAAACTTGTGGGAACTGCGAAGGACAACAAGTGGATAGTCACCAGCCTAGTTTTCGTCACGGGCAAGATTACGCTGATGGGTGCCCGCAGCGCCGACGAGCTCCGCTTTGCCTTCGACGCGCTCGTCCCCATCATTGCCCAGTACATTGGCCCCACGGATCCGCTAGCACGCGATGAGCCACCGCAGCCGAACGCGGCGGCGTCTCCTTGAATCCCCCTCTTTCTGTGGAAGCTTGTCTGGCGTCGACCACGCGGTCTCCCTTCTCCATCCCTTCATGCTGTGCATTTCCCTAGATAGGATACTTCTACCCCAATGCCGGAAACGGGAAGTAGCGTGGGCAGACCCCCTCCCCCGCGATCAATGGGAACGACAATGAGCCACGCAAAACGGTGTTCATCCTTTGCACTTGTGCCCCCCTTGCATCATCATCATCTGGAACACACACAGACAGACACACACGTACTCACACCTCTCCCCTATCCCCAAGCCTTTCACCTGCTCAGACAACTCTATTTCTGCAACACACGCACACAGGCCTCTCTGTTTCCCCTTATTGTTTCGCTCTGCATCGCTCTCCTTGTGCACCTCCGGCTTCCCATACTCGTCCGCAAAAACAAAAAGGAAAGGCAACCACACACACACGCACAATGGCCGATTGGGAAACCGTTGCCAAGGAGTCCGAGGCCATTCTCGCCAAGCCGGACATCAAAGGCTGCCACGAGTACCTGGTCGCCGCGTACGAGAAGGGCAACCACCACCCCGAGGTCCTGTGGCGCCTCGCCCGCTCCTACTACGAGATGGCCGAGGAGACGACGGACGAGAAGGTGCGCGCTCCGTACCTGGCAAAGGGCCTCGAGCTCTGCGAGCAGTCCGTGAAGGAAGACGCCAACAATTTTGCCTCCCACAAGTGGCTCGGCATCCTCATCTCCGCCCAGAGCGTCGGCACCAAGGAGAAGATTGGGAACGCGTACAAGATCCGGGATGAGTTCCTCAAGGCCGTTGAGCTGAACCCCAACGATGCCACCTCGCTGCACTGCATGGGCAACTGGTGCTTCTCCGTGCTCAAGGTGGGATGGCTGGAGCGCAAGGCAGCCTCGCTGCTGTTTGCCGAACCCCCCAGCTCGACCTACGAGGAGTGTCTCAAGTACCTCCTCGCGTCCGCCGAGGCTGGCGACACCATCCACAATGCCACCATGATCGGCGACTGCTACTACCAGCAAGGCCAGTACGAGGACGCGAAGAAGTGGTATCAAAAGGCTGTCGACATGCCGGTGAGCAGCGAGCTCCAGAAGCGCAACCACCAGAAGGTCGCCGAGAAACTGGCCAAGTGCTGAAGGCGTCCTGCCCCCTTCTCTTCTATTCTATTTAACGACTACAATGATCTCCCAATGAGGCTGCCTCCTCATCCTTCCCCCTGTTTCCATCCTTCCTCTTCCATTCCCTTCTCCCTATGTGTTGTTTGTCAGGGGAGTGCTTTTGTTGTCGTTCCGGCGAGGTGACAAGACAGTATTCATTACTTCTCACACGCGGGCCTTTTGTGTGGGGGGGGGGGGTGAGCCGGGGAGAGAAGAGGGGAGAAGCCAGGACCCCTGCCTGCATCGAGACTCTCTTCTCTCCTCTCTCTCTCTTGAATGCGATGAGTGCCTCGTCATTGCAGCAATCGTCCTTGAAGGTCGCGAGCTGGGGGAAGGGCTCGCAACGCCCATCTCAGCGCGTGTGGGCACCGGCAGAGAGGAAGAAGGAGGCAGGCAACGCACTATTCCTTCCCCACACCCTCCCGACGCCATCGTCGTTGATTGCACCGCATCACAGAATAGCAGCAGTAGAGAGTTCCCATACACATCTTCCTCCTTTCCGTTTCTTTCCAGTTGACCCAAACCCTCTCTAACACACACCTCCACGAAAGGGAGACGCAGCAAGAGCCTTGACAACCCAGCGGCGGCTCCCCCCCCCCCCCGGTCGAAACCAAACCTCTCCCAGCGCCTCACCCCGCCTCACGGGACCATGTCGGTGGAGGCGGAGGACGCGGCCACAGCGACGGATCTGGATTCTGCGAGCCCACAAGAGACGGTGTTGGACCTTCTGAATGCAATTCTCCAAATCTCTGAGGACGTCGAGGAGAGCGGCAAGAACGACAACGCGGACGCCGCCAACAAGGAGGGCGGCTTTGTGGTGTGTGACTTGTGCAACACCGTCGTTGTGGGGTCGGTGTCTGACCACGTCGCTGACGAGCACGCCGACATCGGACGCGCCGCGGAAGGCGCTACGCTCGAGGAGCACCGCGACGGATGGGCGGCGGCGGCGGCACATGCGAGCCACGATAGCGACGCGGACAAGCTACTCAATGCGAAAATCGGCGCTTACGCGTTTCTGGCAGTGGCCCCCGCAGACCGCGACGCGGACATGTTCAACGTGATTTCAAAAGCGACGGAGCAAATGAAGGTGCTTCTCGCGTCGCCACAAGACAAGTCGCAAGTCTTTCTCTTTGGCAGCTGCGTGACCATGGGTCTCTGGGATGGTATCGGGGACGCAGACTTCACCGCCTACCTCCCCACCAAAGTGGACCCCAAGACGGGTGAACCGTCGCACAGCGCTCAGAAGAGCGCCATCCTCGAACTCACCAAGAAGCTGCGGTACGGCGGCTTCCACTTTGACGAGCTTGAGCCTGTTATAGGCGCCCGCGTTCCTGTGGTGCGCCGTAAGCGGGACACCAAACGGCCGCACGAACTCCGCCACGTGGACGAGCCGTACATCATCGAGTTCCACTTCAAGGATGCGGCGAAGCGAAGCCTCTTCTTGCGCGAAGCCGCCCCCGCGCTGAAGCGGAAGTACGGCGCGCAGGAACTGAACGAAGGGGGGAAAAACAAGAAGGCGTTGATGTACGGCTTTTCTGACGGCGCCAACGCGCTGAAGCTCTTTTCTCGCCGCGAGAATATTGCGGAGCCGACAAAGCGGTGGAAGCTGCACTGCCGCCTTCCTGAAATCTTCTCCGTTGACTTTGACCTCTCCTGTCGCACGTTTGGCATTCGCAACAGCTGGTTTCTGCGCAAGTACATGGAGCAGAACCCTGTCTTCCGCGCAGGCAGTCTCTTTGTGAAGCAGTGGAGCAAGGAGTGCGGCATCAACAACTCCCGCTCCGGCTTCCTCACGAGCTACGCGGTAAGCAACCTGTGGGTGTACTATCTTCTCCGCATCGGCCAGGCCAAGTTCGTTGATCCGTTGTCGCTGCCGACGATCCCGACGGAGGAAGCCTACGGCACGGTCCCCTACATGCCGCTATGGCCCTTTCCTGAAGACGACAAGGAGTCGCTCGCCAGGCTCGGCGCCACCCTCCGCGGCTTCTTCCGCTTCTACGCGGAAGTCTTCGACTGGTCCAGCGAAGTCGTTTCCCTTCGTCAAGACTGCAGCAGCGGGGATGCTGCGACGGTACTGACAAAGCAGGCCCTTGGCTGGACCAGCGCGGATGAAACGGACTCCATCATTCTCCGCAACCGCGTCTTCTACCGCGTCTGCATCGAAGATGTGTACGAAAACAACCTGAACCTCGCGCGACATCTGTCGCCACCGAAAGCGGAGTGGTTCCACGCGCAGTTCCGCACCGCCTGGGCCTGGTGCAGCACCGCGGACCCGGTGGACACCGTCGTCGTCGTTGGCAACGGCGACAACGGGACCGTGCGCGAGGTCGGCACGTGGTCCTCGTTGCTGAGCGACGGCTACATCCGGCGAGCCGAACTCTCCCTGCGCACGGCCCTCTGGCGCCAGCTCCTCCTCAGCGGCGGGTCCGCCTCGGTGCGGGAGCTGAAGGATGCCATGCGGTCGAGCCACCCCGACCTCCTCCCGACCTATGAACTGTTTCACCGCTTTAGCGATCTATGGTTTGACTACGACATGGTCGCGGAGGACGCGGCAAACAACACACGCCACCGGAGGCGCGGGGCAGAGCTGCCCGCTAGCCCGGAACTGGTGAGCGAGGACACCTGGGTGGCGGTTAGTGGCGCGTCCCTGTTCCCGATCCCGGCGAGCCAGGATCCGTCGGATCGCGACAACCGTGTCGTGTTTCTCGCCAATGGCAACATCCTGCCAGCCGGTGCCGACCAGGCTAACGCCACCACGACGGCCGCCGACAGGCACCGTGAGGTGGCGCCGCTTTTCGAGAGCGCCGCCAGCCTTGTCCGCGACATCCTCGCGAAGATTAACGCCGAGGTGTCCGTCGACAAGGACGGTGCGGAGGAAGGCGGCATGGCCATGCCGGCGGACATCCGTGCCGCGTCCGAGCTCGTCACGAAGGCCTTCTTCACGGTCGATGGTCTTGCCTTTGGCACGTACCGCGCCAGGGACACGTTTGTCAGGCACCTTGGCGCCGTCGCGGAGTCCCTCGCAAACCCGGCCACGGCCAGGAGCATCGCTGACGCCCTCCGCGGCAAACGGCGCAAGGCCGGCGCGGAGGCCGCGGCCCCGATCATTAGCACGTTTTACGGACGCACCTCCGGCGACAGCGTGAACCCGGCCACGGTCAGCTTCATCTTCGCGCAGAGGCAGTACGTGTCCCAGAACCCGACGACGGGGGACCCCGAGGCAACCGCCCTCCTCCTCACGCACCAGTCCAAGGACAGCGTCGAGGAGGACAAGAAACGTGTCTCCCGCGCACCGCGCGCGGCACCGCCGAAAGAGGTGAACAAACCCATTCTCCGCGACTGCTCCACTGGTAAAGTGGCGCGTTGTTCCCAGTGTGGCAAGGCGAACGTCACCACCTACGGAACGAACCAACCGAGCATTGATGGGGGCAGGTACTGTATGGTGTGCTGGTCTGCCTACTGAGGAAAGCGCGCGGGCGGGCCTTGCGTTGCATTTCTCATTACTACTATTATTGTTATTTTGGTGTGCATGTGCGTGTGTCTGTGTGGTGTGCACCCTTCCCTCTCGCTTGGTCATTCCACAGTGTCGTGCTGTGCACTTCGCTTGTCGCAGCTTCACCTGCTCTCAGTCAGTCCTGGGACGCGGCCTGGCGATGCCCTGTTGGTGTTTCCGGGGCGTCGACATTCCACTAGCCATAATACGGAAGACGATCAAATGTCAGACACGGGTGTTGGGCTCCGTTGTTGGGAAGGTCTCGTGACTCCCAGGTGAAGAGAATCTCCCAACGCGCATGGCTCGAAAGGAGGGCGGTAATACACACACACACACCAACCTCTCTGCTCTGCTTACTCTTTTCCTCCTCTTCTTCTGTGACGCCTCTCTCCTTCACAGTAACTTGTCTCCTCCTCCCGCCAAGGCCCTTTCTCTTTTTGCTTCACCAACGTCTATTGCTCGCCCCGTACTTGACTCTTTTCCCCCACTCAACTCCCCATCGCAACCATCCCCCCTTCATTTTCGTTGTTCGAGCCCGTGCTCTCCCTTTCTCCTTTCCGTCTCCCCCTCTCCCCCGCGTCCTTGCACAGTAAGTGAACAATGGCCGCCAAAGTGATCGTGGTGTGCCTGCTCGCGGTGGTCCTCGCTCTGTCCACCACCACCACCGCCTCCGCCTTCCGCGTCTCCTCGGCCGTCGCCGCGCACTTTGCCGCCTACAAGGAGCAGTTTGGCAAGGCATACGCCAATGAAGCTGAGGAAGCTCACCGTATGCAGGTGTTCGCGCAGAACATGCGCACCATGCAAGCGCTGAGTGCGGCGAACCCGCACGCCAAGTTCGCCCCCAACAAGTTCGCCGACCTCACCCCCCAGGAGTTCCAGGCTCGGTACGCGAATGGCGCTGCCTTCTACGCCAACAACGCCAACAAGCCCAAGTTCACCGCGGACGCCGTCGTCACCAAGGATGCCCCGCTGTCCCACGACTGGCGCGAAAACAATGCTGTGACGCCCGTCAAGGATCAGGGCAGCTGCGGCTCTTGCTGGGCCTTTTCCGCCATTGGTGCTGTGGAAGGCATCAACGCCATTTCTGGCACCGGCAGCCTGGTGGCTCTTTCGGAGCAGCAGCTCGTCAGCTGTGACACGGTCGACCAAGCCTGCAACGGTGGCCTCATGGACAACGCCTACGACTGGCTCCTCAACAACACCGGTGGCGACGTGTACACCGAAGAGAGCTACCCGTACACCTCTGGCGGCGGTCAGGTTGAGGCGTGCCAGATGACCGGTGACGTTGGTGCCACCATCACCGGCTATGTGGACCTTTCAGGTGATGAGACCAAGATGGCCGCGTGGTTGGCCGAGAATGGCCCCATTTCCATCGCCGTGGATGCCAACACGTGGCAGTTCTACTTTGGAGGAGTGATGTCCAACTGCTTCTCCTACCAGCTCAACCACGGCGTCCTTATCGTCGGCTACGACGACTCCGCCACGCCTCCGTACTGGATCGTGAAGAACTCGTGGGGTGCGTCGTGGGGAGAGGAAGGCTACATCCGCCTGGAGAAGGGCACGAACCAGTGCATGATGTCCGACTACGCCATCTCCGTGACTGTCGCTGGCGGCTCCCCCACGTCGCGTCGTCCCTCTTCGACGACAACGTCCACCACAAGCCGCCCAGGTCCCACGACCACCGCTGCCCCGGGCTCCACGGTGTTTGTGCAGCGCTCCTGCTACAACTCCAAGTGCAGCCTTCTCTGCACCGAGGCCACGTACCCCGTTGGCGTGTGTATCCCCACGGACAATGGCGGCTCCGCCATTCTCGAATGCACCACGTGCGAGATTGTCCAGACAACCTACACCACCCCCGACTGCACCGGTGTCGCAACCACCGCCAGCATGCCGCTCGAACTCTGCCTTCAGAGTTACCTGGGCTACTTTGAGAACGTCTGCGTCCAGAACGCCGCTGGCGCCAGGCCCGTGTCCACCCCTCTCCGCCTCAACAAGGTCCACGGACGCAAGAATCACCATCACTAAAAAAAGAAACAACAAGCAGGATGTCAGCTCGACATCTCTCTCGCTACTTCCTCTCTTCTCTTTTTGCCTTTTGCCAGCGTGCCTTTGTCCGGCTCTGGGTCAGGGGGGGAAACGAACACATACACACCCAACCAGCAGAAAACTGCTAACTCTTCTCCACCACCAGTTTACCCTGTCACCCCTCTCATAAACCTCTGCGTCGTTCACCCGACCAAGGGGGACACACGTCCGTTTCTTTCCTCCACCCCATCCCGAGGCACTGTTTTTCTCCCTTCTTCTGTCTCCTCTTTTGTGTTTCCCGTTCCCGGAGCACGCGCGTGTGACCCCTTTCTTCCCCCTCTCGGCAAACAACCAGCGCAGAAAAGGAGAAAGAACGGAAGTGTGGAGGGGCTGCGCGGTGAGAACGGACACCTGGCAGGTGTAACCGGCAGCCAAAAGGAAATGAGAACCACCACCACATGTCTCCCCCGAAAAAGGAAACAACCCGTTCGCCTTCCCGCCTTCTTCGTCCGCACATCCCCCCCCCCCCCCCAAAGCCCGTCTCCCCGCCAATCCCATAGGAAGGGTCACCACCCACCCACGCCCCTTGAGAAGCGGGGACGAGGCCCGCGTGATCATCAAGGCGGGCGACCACGATTTGCCTGCTTTCCTCGTAGGGCGACGTTTGCAGAGGATTGGTGGGTGGTCTCGCCACTTGCACTTTTGGGGCGCTCGTTTTCTGGCCGGAATGGGGCGTTTCCTGTCACTCAGGTGGTTTTTGGGCGGGGGTCTCTGATTCCAAAGCAGGGACGACTGGAGCGTCTGACAGCGAACAACTGCGAGTAAGGCACTCAAAGGAGTGCCCCCCCACGCCTATGTGTCGGAATCCTATTCCTCCCCCTCGATGTGCCAACACGATAGGGTGGGGTGGTCCTTCAGGATGGTGACTCGGGGATGTAGGAGGTCGGCTTTAGGCTCCGCACGCACCGAATGGCTGGGTGGAGTGGAGCGGATGGCTCCCCTCCGCCTGGTGCACCAGTCGTTGCACATCCATTCCCCAATGCTGCTGCAACGTGTAAGTTTCGTCGCTCTGCCACCGCACAATGGCCCCTCGTCCTGCCTCTGGCGCATCTGTAGACGCGATGGCTTCGTAATCACTATCGATGGATGTGGAGTTCAACAGCTAGGCAACTTCGCAAAAGGGGGTACTCCCCCAGCGGAGGAGGCATCCCTTCTTTCCTGGCATCCGTCTCGTTTTCTGAGAACAACGGTGACCCGATCATCCCACTGCGTACAGCGGGCGATTTGGCGGGCAATCACGCGGTACATTCGCACAGCCACACACAGTACCCCTGGGCAGGGCCAATGCGTGTCGTGTGAAGGGCATGCATCGCCAGCGCAGCGAAGGACGACAAAGAACGGTACGTAAACTCGACCGCCTACGAGGCAAGGTCCCCGTTTCGTGACCATCTTGACCAAGTTGCGGACCACGCGCTGTGTGGCATCCGACGGGAGTTCCTCTCCCACAGGCGCGCACATGACTCGGAGGTGGTCGACAGCGGCTGCTGCTCGTCCATCCTTGCCCTCCCCATCTGTTGCTTAGGGGCGATTGCTGGGTTTGCTTGCCCATGCTACGCGCGACTGTTGCCTCCTCGCCGGATGGGTGGAAGGCCGTGGTGTCGCCTGAGCGTTGTAGAAGTGCCGCTTGGGTGGATGCAGGGTGGCGGCGGGCCATGGTGGCGCAACCACACCCCTCGCCTTCCCCCACGTGCCGCACGAGCTCTGCACGGGTGTGTCACAGGCGATGGGTGAGCCAACCATACGCTGGCACTGCGCGGAGGTTCTGAAGCCACACGTCGTTTGCTGGTGCCGCACCGCTTCGTTCATCCCGGTTCAAGTGAGTTGAGGGATGTGAGGAGGGCTTAAGAAGAAAACTGCACCAGACTCGCAGGCAGGTGTGCCCCTCGGTGCACCTGCCCTCCTAGTGTAAAGAAAGGCCACGAGTTGGTACTGGTGGCTCGCTCCATCTCCCGTCCTGGGACCTCGTCCGCAGGTAATGTGCGGGATTCGTTGGGGCGGCGTGCGCTGTCCAAATCGCAGACTTGCGTCGGGGTGTTCGGCTTCGTCCGCGGGGAGTTGAAGGATGTAGGCAGCCGATAAACCCGTGTCCTGTGCGTTGTGCGTGATGGCGCATTGGCAGCGAGCTGAACGCGTCTCCCACTCTGATTGGAGAGTTGGCTCCCGATGTGAAGCAGTAGTGTTCGAAAGCCTGCCGTAAGTGTGCGTCATCCGCTCGCTTCAGGAAACAACACAAAATCAGCCTTGCATCGAGGTTGTATCCAGTACCTCTGGGGCAAGTTGTTCCCGTCGAAAAAGGTACCACGACCTGCATTACTTGATACAGCGGCCAACGGTTGTGGGATCAGTGCAGGAGAACCCCTCTCCGCGTGGCGGTGGACACGCTAACCCATCGTTAGTGGGGACGAATGCTACTCGCATATACCCTATGCTGTGACGGATCGGGCACGGGGCTCGGAGTTGTGTACCCGTCANGTCTCCCGCTCTGATTGGAGAACTGGCTCCCGATGTGAAGCAGTAGTGTTCGAAAGCCTGCCGTAAGTGTGCGTCATCCGCTCGCTTCAGGAAACAACACGAAATCGGCCTTGCATCAAGGTCGCATCCAGCACCTACTGGGGCAAGTTGTTCCCGTCGAAAAAGGTACCACAACCTGTATTACTCGATGCAGCGGCCAACGGTTGTGGGATCAGTGCAGGAGAACCCCTCTCCGTGTGGCGGTGGACACGCTAACCCATTGTTAGTGGGGACGAATGCTACTCGCATATACCCTATGCTGTGACGAATCGGGCACGGGGCTCAGAGTTGTGTACCCGTCAAACCAATCGTCAGGAGCCCCCACCCACCCAGCGATAGGCTCGGTGCTGGCTCGACCCGGCGAAGGCGGTGGACTCGTCAAACGAGATGGCGACAGTAAGTGCCGCATCCCGTTCAGGAGGTCATTCCTCCTCACTATCGTGGCGCCGCTTCGAACCAGCCCTTCTCGAACGGACAAAGTAAACTCCGGGTGGGAGGGCTCCCTCAGACCCAGGTGGTCTGACGGTGTCGTGTGCGGTCATGTGCATGCCGCGATCGTGACGCTTTGCTACTCTTTACGCTCCGGCGTAGGGCATGAGCGGAGCACCAGCCGTGCATCTGCCAATACTCGGTGAAGACCTTTCTCCACTTCGCGGCGAACGGCCATGGAGGAGCTGAGCTGAGCTGTCACGTGGATGCTCGCACGTGGGTTCTCCTCTGGTTCGCGGGTGAACCTGCCAGCAATCCGATGGTGGTAGCTGAAAAGAGGCGAGAGGGGGGGGGGGGAGGGGGGACCTACACACCTTCGTCTGTCACTTCGCGTCCCTCTCTTGGCGCTAAATCGGGCATTGTGCGTCAGGGGAGGGCAGATGTGTCAGGTGGGCAACGGGAATGGCTCCGGCACCAGGAAGCGAAGCTGGACCTACTGGGTGAAAACCTAGTGTTCTTTCTAACGGTTCCACATCGGAAGAAGAGAAAAGAGCTCCCCGTTTGCGAGGGTGTGAGACGGGAATCACGTGAGCGAACCGTGCCCTGGGAGCGTTGCTAGACCAGTGAAAGGAGTAGCCATGACAGAGCGACGAGCGAAGGGAATCCAACCCCGTTCCCAACGTCGGTGGTGTGACCCCGCCGAAAATCCGACACACACACTCCGTGCGGTCCTAACGCACCCAAGTTCATTCAGATTTAGCGTGCAGGAGCTCCCGTTCCCACGCGCAAGCGCGCGTGCAACCTTTATGGGGGACTGGCGCAATGACCGATCCCATCCAAGGACGCCCAAGCAAAACAGAATCAAACAAGACAAGTGGGGACGCCTACGTCGTCCACAAATGAACCAAGTGCTGAATGCTGTTGAGACGCCTCCGTCTTCTCATGGGATGCTGCTCCCGAACGGCGTGGGCGGGTGGTGGTTGTGGTAGGGGGAGGAGGAGGAACCCATCCCCGATACCCCTTTGGCGTGTCCCGCGTTCCAAGGTAGCGCTTCGGGTGGTCTGCGCACGGCTCGTGCCGGCCCGCTCTCCCTTTGGGCAGTCGTGTGTCCGCCGTTGGCGGTCNGCGGGGGGGGGGGGGGGGCCGCCCCCCCCCCCCCCCGCGGGGTCTGCCCGGCCAGCCCATCCTGGCCCACGCCGCCTACCCCCGCCCCAGGCGTGGCGTCCCCGGCCGCCCACGGCTGCCGCCTCCCCGAAGGCACAACGGACGGCCCGGCGCAGGGAAGCCCGAAACCTGCACCGCAAGGATGCCGCGTGGTGGGGTTGGCCAGGATGGGCTGGCCATGCAGACCCCGCGGCCCCCTGCTCCCCGACCGCCAACGGCGGACACACGACTGCCCAAGGGGAGAGCGGGCCGGCACGAGCCGTGCGCAGACCACCCGAAGCGCTACCTTGGAACGCGGGACGCGTCAAAGGAGTATCGGGGATGGGCTCCTCCTCCTCCCCACCACCACCACCACCACCCGCTCACGCTGTTCGGGAACAGCATCCCATGAGAAGACGGAGGCGTCTCGACAGCATTCAACGCTCGGTTCATCTGTGGCCGACGTAGGCGTCCCCACTCGCCTTGTTTGATTCTGTTTCGCTTGGGCATCCTTGGATAGATGGGGTGACTTTCGTTCGGGGAAGACATCCAATGTGGAATGGGACGCCATCTACGAGCGGTATCTCCCTCAGGGGCAGNGCGCAGACCACCCGAAGCGCTACCTTGGAACGCGGGACACGACAAAGGAGCGTCGGGGATGGGTTCCTCCTCCCCCTACCACCACCACCACCCGCTCACGCCGTTCGGGAACAGCATCCGATGAGAAGACGGAGGCGTCTCGACAGCATTCAACGCTCGGTTCATCTATGGACGACGTAGGCGTCCCCACTCGCCTTGTTTGATTCCGTTTCGCTTGGGCATCCTTGGATAGATGGGGTGACTTTCGTTCGGGGAAGACATCTAATGTGGAATGGGACGCCATCTACGAGCGGTATCTCCCCCACGGGCAGATCCTGCCCACCGCGACGACGCTGGGGTTCGGCCGTGGGCATGCCGGTATGCTCATGGCCAAGCTGAAGGACCTGCGCCGCAGAGGCGGCGATATGAGGAGTGTGGAAGTGGTCATCTACTTCCCGGTGTACGCCAAGCGACACTGGATCGCTGGCTTGCTGCGCCTCTCCCCAACACAAACCGACACAGGCGCGGAGAAGGAGGGGGTGACGTTGACCCTCCACGACCGCGCTCCGTCCGTCCACGACCACGACCACGTAGACAAACTCTTTGGGCGGGTGTGGCCCTCGCTCGTCCTCGAGGACGGGTGGTGCCCACACCAGGAG
>JASAOB010002583.1:13085-26695 GCA_030849825.1 Herpetomonas tarakana | reverse complement strand
GACGTTGACACCGCGATGAAGCTTGGCTGCGGCTACCCGATGGGTCCGTTTGAGCTGTGCGACAGTGTGGGTCTTGACATCGTGAAGTTCATCATTGATGGCTGGCACAAGAAGTTCCCCGAGAACCCGCTGTTCAAGCCCAGCAAACTCCTCGATGAGCGTTTTGCTGCCGGCAAGCTGGGTAAGAAGACGGGTGAGGGCTTCTACAAGTACGACGAGAAGGGCCACAAAATCAGCTGATCTATCCTGGCACGCAACACGGCAAGCGTGAACCAGACGTGAGCGCGGGAAAAAAGGGAGGAGGACCTCTTCCCTACTTCTCCTTCTTCCTTTACTCCTCTTTTATTCTTTCCAAAAAATCTGCAAGCCCACCTGTGGCTTTGCTTAGCACGTTAGCGACATACCATTCCCGTCAATACGCAACACTTCTTCCCGATTGTTTGTACTCCTTTTCACGTTCTATTGCCTACCACCTCAACTGAGGAAGGGAGGGACAGGGTCAAGGGAGTGCTTGACGAGATCTCCAACTCGTTGGAAGTGTCTCATGAGGGAAAGGGGGCCGTTCACGACATGTCCTCTTCATCCTCCTTCCTCGATCCTTCCGTCTCCCTTGTTGTGGTGCGTGGCCGCTCCCCTTTATATAAGCGTGTGTCACAACTGCTATTCACAAATCCCCCTCCGTCTTCGATGCCCTCGCTCCGCCAGTCCTTTCACCACCCTCCCAGCCCGGTGCACTGCAAGGAACGTGTCCCACTTCTTCTCTGCAAATGGTACCTTGCAGAAATGGCAAGTGAGACAAAGTGCACTCCACCTCATGATTACGTTCTTTTCCTCTCTCTCTCATGCCTCCTATGGCACGCAAGTCCCTCCTTTCTCACAAACAAGAACACGCAAGAACTATCGTTTTCTCATTTGCTATCCCTCCTGCTTCTCCGAACCGAAACTACCTTACCCTACCAACAGTCATGTTCCGCTTCTCTGCCGCGAGCCTGTTCAAGAAGCTGACCGTCATTGGCGGCGGCACGATGGGCGGCGGTATCGCGCAGGTCACCGCGTCCGCTGGCCTCCCCGTTACGATTGTCGAGACTGCCGATGACCGCATCGCCTTCTCGCGCAAGGCGATCGAGATCTCCCTGTCCCGCCTCGCGAAGAAGAAGTGCAACGGCGACGAGGCGAAGATGAAGCAGCTCGTCGACGAGACGGTCTCCCGCATCAAGTGGACGACGGACGACAAGGCGGCCGTGGACGGCGCCGACCTCGTGATCGAGGCGATTGTGGAGGACATCGACGCGAAGAAGGAGCTGTTCGCGCGCCTGGACAAGATGGCACCAAAGGACACGGTGTTCTGCTCCAACACGTCGTCGCTGAGCATCACGGAGATGGCGAGCGTGACGACGCGTCCCGACCGCTTCGCCGGCATCCACTTCTTCTCGCCCGTACCGATGATGAAGCTGGTGGAGGTCGTCAAGACGGACAAGGTGGACCCCAAGGTCATTGAGGAGCTGAAGGAGTTTGCAACACGCATTGCGAAAGTGCCAGTCGTCTGCAAGGATACAAAGGGCTTCATCGTGAACCGCCTTCTTGTGCCGTACCAGCTCGAGGCCGTGCGTCTTGTTGAGCGTGGTGTTGCCACTTTCCAGGACGTTGACACCGCGATGAAGCTTGGCTGCGGCTACCCGATGGGTCCGTTTGAGCTGTCCGACAGCGCTGGCCTCGATATTGGCCACCTCGTCGTTAGCCAATGGCACAAGGAGGAGCCCGAGAACCCGCTCTTTAACCCTGTGCAGCTGCCGGAGAAGTTGATCAAAGAGGGCAAGCTGGGCAAGAAGACGGGTGAGGGCTATTACAAGTACGATCAGAAGGGCCATAAGATCGCCTAATCTCACCGGATATCGGACGAGACACGTTCCCGTGAGACCCCCTCTTGAGTTCACCGTTCTCATGCACAGTGCTCTTGCCTTGGATATGGGCTTGTGGCTGCCTCGTCTACTGTGCGAATCTTTGCCGTCTGCTGTCCCTGTCAGTCGTCGTCAAGGTTACTCTCATCCCGATTCACTCGTTTCCTTTCTCTGCCTTGGAAATATAGTTTCCTCCGCAACGCTCCAGTTCTTCGTCTTCCCATAGGGAATCTGTTAACTACGCGTTGCCTGTGAGCGCACACCTTTCCAAGGGATTCTATTCATTCGATTTTGTTTTTGAGTGTTCCTTCCTACGCAATCGCATACTCCCGGAATGATACACCGATGATGATCCTCTTCCCCCTCTCTCTCTTGATTTGCTTTCACATGAGTAGTGTGTGTTTGTGTGTGCGGGCATTCCTGTCGTTTCTGATGCTGTCCCCTCCGAGGGGAACGCTTCGTTCCGGCTCTCTCCTTCTCTCCTCCGCGTCGCCCCGACGCCGTGTTCTCCGTTGCCGCCACCTACACTCCACTCCTTCCTCACGAGTCCCACGGTGCCGCGTCAGCAGGTGCACAAGGAAAGGACGAACTGATATCGCTAACCGCCTCCTCTTGCGGACTGTCTTGAGAACGCACATCCTCGCACACACACACACACACACACACACGCAAAGGAATGAATGAGAAGAGAAGGGAGAGCAGGAAACGCAATGAATTGTGGGGTTCCGGGGATTCCAGGAAAGTCACCCTTCGCGCATCACGCTCTACAGTCCCGCGGAGTGGCGGCTGGCACTGACTCCCTCGTGACGTTTCGGGAACGCGAAAACAGCACTGACACTCCTCCTGTTGCCTGATCTGTTCTGCCTTCCTCCTCCTTAGCCTTTCCATTCCTCTTTCTTCGCCCTCACTTCTGCCTTGTTGCTAGCTCTCTTGTGGGACACTTCACCCTTTCCCTTTTCTTCGTAGAGAGAGAGGGAGAGCGATTTTGCTACTCCACTGTGTCTGCCACCGAATCGCATGACCCACCGCGCCACAGCGGATGATGTGGACATGCCGTTGGCGATGGGAAACTCGGGGTCCCCATCGAGCACGTTACCACCGCTGAAACGGACACCTGCCCTGCCAACCTACGTGGAAGAAAGTACACCAGTGTTGACATCGCGGATGCCTCTCGCACACCAGCCCTCAAACAGCCCGAGGGAAGCGAAAGCAGAAGGCGAAGACGGCGAGCTTGGGCCTGCGCCGCTCTCCGGCACACTGCCGCCCCTACAGGCACACCACAAGACATCACCACTGCTTCCTCAGGGAGTGGATGACTCGCCACGCGGCAGCGACAACCAATCAAACGGGCAGCGACGAGGCACGGCGGAGTCGGTAGGGACGAGCCCCGTTGTCGAGATGCGTGGTGACCGGCCAATTCTTCGGCAGTCACCACGAAGGCTATCCTCGCCGGTGAGCACGGGCTCGTCGGGGAGCAGTGGCGCGACGAAACGCTCCGCAGCGCAGGGATCATCGCGTGGTGCCTCACTGGTGGGGGTGGACGTGGAGGAGGGTGTGCAACAGGTCGCAGATGGCGGTGGTGCGACGAGTCGACTGGATGATCCGACGAGGCGACGGAAGCATGGCAAGCGAACGCGGCGACACCATGGTAGAGAGAGCGGCAGCGACCCCGCCGTGCACTCACAAGGGCCGACGGCGACAGTACCGGTGCATGTAGCCGCCCCATCAGAGACAGGGGACGCGGCTACTGCGGGGATGCCCTCGCAGGAGAGCACGCATACGCAGTTGAGTGGTGGTGTGGTGGCGGCAACGCCGGCCCAAACACCCACCAATGATGTGAACAGGAACGATGAGGACCGTGCTATCAGTGCAGCTGCGGATCTGTGGCGGCAGGTGGATGCGGAGAACGACGACCGCGTGTGTGTGCCGTACCAGATTGACCAAGAGACGTTCGACGTGCCCATGACGTGCCCGGACGATCACCTCTCTGGCAACGACCGGTACTGGTGCCCTGGCAAGCCGCTGCGAATATCCTTTGTGACGTGGAACATGGCACAGAAGGACCCACGCATGGATGAAGTGGCGCTGTACTGTGTGCACCCGAACGCGCATGTCGTGGTCGTCGGGACGCAGGAGAATGGGCCGTACGTTGGCACCAACAAGAAGCAGCGTCGCTGGGTGAGCGAGGTGGCGCGTCTCTGCCTGAAGGGTGCGTACACGCTCGTTGGGGAGGAGCACATGTGGGCCGTCCACCTCGCCGTCTTCGCACGCTCGCGGGATGTGGCGCAGTACGTTTCGCACGTGGATCGCGCGCACATCGCGACGGGGGTGCTGGGTGGCTTAGGTGGCAACAAGGGCGGCGTGGCGATCGGGCTCGCCGTGTCCATGGTCCCGCAGCCGATGAAGGCCCGCGTGGCTGACGAGGCTACGCAGGGAGCCTGTGATGGAAACCATGGGAACGGCGACGCACCGGCACCCATTTACACGTCCTTTGAGGAGTGGATGAGGGCACCCCTCCCGCCCGCCGCCGCGGCTGGTCCGGAGACCGGCCGACCACAGTCCACGTGGCCGCCATCCGCCGTGTCCCCGGCGCGCAACGGCAGCGAGGAGGGCGGAGATGACCATGAGGAGAGAGAGGCAGAGGCAGAGGAGGCATCGACGCCACCCGCTACCGCACGGAGGACTTCTGTAGCGCGGGATGACGCCGATTCGGACGGCTTCTCTGCAACAGCGGAGGTGAGGACCCCCGAACAGCAGCAAAGCTGTGATCAACGTGTAGACGCTGGGGTGAACAAGGAGGAGAAGGTTGCGCAACCGAAACCGAAACGTCGCCGACGCACGAGTCAGCGTGGCGAGGGCCGCCAAGCGGGTGGAGCGATGCTACACCCGTCGCAGCAACAGCAACAAGAGGAAGGGAAGCAGCGCGGCACCACAGAGAATGCACCGGCGCCGCCTCCGCCGACTTTCATGACTCTTCTGTGCGTGACGGCGCACTTGGCGGCCCACCAGAGCGCCATCCACAAGCGCAACGAGGACTACCGGAACATTGTGCGCCGGCTCAAGGCGGGGTACTGCGGCAGGCACCGCAAGCTCTTTAAAAGACTGCTGAAAGAGAAGCCCCGCACGTGTCGCGATGAGGCCGCCATGCAGTTGCCGAATCCACTGCAGGCGACAGCGGGAGGCGAGAGGTACGGCCGCGACCTTGACCACGTGCCTGCCGAGGACGACCACCAAGAGACACGTGTGGCAGCCTCGGGTGTCGCTGCAGCAGACAGTAGCACCACAGATGGTGAGGGCAGCCGTGAATGGGAGGAGGATGGCGAGGACGAGGAAGTGGAGGCGCAGGAGGACACCGCAGAAGACGTCAGCCAGGCAAACGCTGAGGTGGACATTGCCACGTTGCAACTGCCGCAGTTGGGTCGCAATGGACGAGACCCCCGCATGGGCAACCGCCGCCACCACCGCGACGTCACGGAGGAGTACGACCTCACGCTCTTTGGCGGGGACCTCAACTACCGCATCGACGGCACCCGTCGCGCCATCGAGTACATTGTGCAGCATCACCGGGACATTCGCTCCATCCTTGTGAACAACGACCAGCTCACACTGGAGCGCGCCAAAGGCACCGCCTTCAACGGCTTTCAGGAGGGAGCCCTCTTCTTCCGCCCAACGTACAAATACGAGGTGGCCGCTGGCGGCGGCGTTACGCTGGACGAGTACAACTTCACCCGCAAGCGGAGTCGTCTGCCCGCCTACTGCGACCGGATCCTGTACAAGAAGCGGCGCGAGTCAACGGTGGCTCGTGTTGCCATCCGGTTGTACACGGACGTCTCAAACGTCCGTACGAGCGATCACCGCCCAGTAGTTGGCATCGTTGACGTGGAGACGGTGGCGGCGTGCGCTAGCAACTCGTGAGGCGAGGCGTGCTACCACTCGCTGCTCTTGCCGATTCCCGTCTTCGATGCGATGTGTGTGGGTCACATCCTTCATCCATTATCCATCGTTTTCTTCTCCACTGCTGCGTCTCTTGCATCCGTCTTCTCTCTCCTCCGTTCCTTATCCTGACTGTGTACTCGGCCTGTGTCCTCCTCTTCCATGTACGCCATTACTACTCTCTTGTCAGGAAGCACCTTCTCTCGGTGCGCCAATGAACGTCACCCCCACTTGCCGGCACGTCGGGTGCGTACAGGTGGTGGTGGCAGCCCCCCCCCCCCCCCTTTCTTACCTTCCTTACACCCATCCACCCCTCGTCTCCTCTTTGCAGGTTGCCTTGATCATTCCATAGCTGTCCGTAACCCATTGTGCCACAAAGTTACTCTCGCGTCCTTCGCTTAGCTCTCTCCTACTACTCCGAAAAACAAAAAGGGGGAAGCATTCGTCTCCCTCCCATTGCCCAAAGTGTCTCGATTCTTCTCGAGAGGAGCCGCACCATCTGTGGTCATGTCCTACTCCAGGCGTGCTGCCCACGCGGACCCTGACGGGTATGGATGGTACGATGCCACCAAGAGCACTCTCGCTGCCACCGTGCGCGGCTTCTTCAACGGTACAGAGGCGTTCAGGAGCAACAAGCCCCAGGACCAGCAGCAGCGGGAATCGGGCCAGCGGCTGCTGGCTCTCATCTCCCCTCACGCGGGAATATCCTACTGTGGGCGAACCTCTGCCGAGGCGTACGCCACGCTATGGCGTTACCTGTACCCCGCCACCGACGCGTCCCCAGGCTCCCGCGTACGCCGCGTGTTTATCCTCGGCCCCTCACACCACAAGGGCTACTCCGGGGTGGAGATCTCCGCCGCCGCGCGGTACGAAACGCCGTTTGGCAACCTGCGCGTGGACACCGAGCTCGCCGCAAAACTCAAGGCCGACTTCGACAAGGCCGGCGTGCCCGCCGCCTTCACCTCGCAGCGTACGGACGAGGAGGAGCACTCTATCGAGTTGCAGATGCCGTTTCTCTCGTACATTCTGCACACCCCGTGCACCGGGCCCGGTGCGTCCCCGGCGAACAAGGAGGCCGTCGCCGCGCGTGTGTCGCTGCTGCCGATCATTGTTGGGTTCTCCGACGCCGCGGGAGAGGAGAAGATGGCCCACGTGCTGCAGCCCTACATGAGCGATGCGGAGAATGTCTTTGTGCTCAGCTCTGATTTCTGCCACTGGGGCTCCCGCTTCCGCTACACGTACCACTACCAGAAGGAAAGGTACCCGCAGATTGGCGACTCCATCGTCGCGATGGACCACGCCGCGATGGACCTGCTCGAGGCCAAGAACCTCGACGGCTGGGATAAGTACCTGAAGCTCACCGGCAACACCATTTGCGGTCGTCACGCGATCGGTGTGGGTCTCCGCTGGTGGGCGAGCCCGCGGAACCCCGACAGGGAGAGGATCGAGGTGGAGTTTGTGGGCTACTCACAGTCGAGCAAGTGCAAGAGCGTGAAGGACTCGTCCGTGAGCTACGCGGCCGCTGTTGTGCGCGAGGGATAGGAAAAAGACAGCAGTGTCAGAGACAACACCGTCGGGAAGGGACCGCACCACCGCGCACGCACAGACACACCCACATCTATTTGTCTCTCTGTGTTTACTGTCCCCCCCCTCCTCCCTTGCCTCCTGACACGTGTCAGATGTGAAGTATATATTGAATGAAAACGAGGTAGGCGGCACTCCCCCCTCCCGCTCGCAAGCCGAACTGTGCGCTAGCGCAACGTTCACAGGCAGCGACTTTGCTTACTCCCCCCCCCCATTGCTGGACACCCGCACACACACACATTCAAGCACGTCTACACGACAATATCAACTGCAGTAAAGGGAACGCAAAGAAGGAGGAGCAGTCAGGCACAAGGAGGAGTGTTTGTTTGCCAGATGCCTTGTCGGATCGGCGCCTTTGGTGGTGAAATGCAGTCCGAAAGGATAGCATCATCCGCTGATCCTTCGGCCTCTGTCACCGGACTACAACTCTCCTTTTCCTTCCCCCCCCCTCCCCCTCACCAACCACCAACCACCGATCGTTCGTACTGCCTCCTCGTGCTCACACCTCAAGTTCTCCTCCCGTGCGAGACGAATCCTTCACATTACTCCTTCAAGTAGTACACATGTGTAAGACTCGGCACCACTCTCTCTCTCCCCGATCATCATCATCCTCACCACAATGAAAACCCGTCGCAGACACGTGCCATTTGGGGACAGCGTCCACCCCTCCGGCTTCGACTATACGTTGCTCAACCACCTGCACATCCACGATGACGGCAACGACGTCATCGACTTTGCTGGTCTCCCCGACAAGCACGAGAGCACGCACGAGGTACAGACGCTTCTCAGGAACCTCAGCTTCATTGGCGCCAGTACCACTGCCGCCCGGTCGATGTCGGCCGCCAGTGCGTCGCACGCGAGAGCGGCGCTGCTTCATCTGCAAGGTGACGACCCGGTCAACACTGCTGCTGCTGCGGAGGCGACCGAGGCAAACGCGGCAAGGGAGGTGCGCCGTGAAGTATCGCGACTTGTCAGCGTCGAGAACACGGAGTCCCACATCTGGTTGGTGGCGCAGCCTTCCGAGGACAGGCCGCCGTACGCTCGCATGTTTCCCTCTCCCGACGCGCTGATGGAGTACATCGCGAAGCACGGCATGGAGATCCCTGTGCGGGGACAGAAGCGGAGGCCCAGCCGCCAGCCCCACCATCACCACGCCGAGGACGGACTGCTCCTTGGGCAGCCTTCGTCGCCAACCACCGCGGCCGACAAGGACGTCCCCTTCCCGATGCCACAGCGCCGCCGAGAGCAGGGACCGTTGCCCACGACCCGGTGGATTGACGTACAGGCGGACCCTAACGATCCCGACACCAACGCGATGCTTCGCCGCCTCCTCAGTCATTTCCCCGTGGACGAGAATACCATTGACAACTGCCTCTACCTCACCCCAACCGACACTGTTGACACCACCCGGCTCTCCTCCCGCACGGCGAGCTACGCCTTCTTCACCATCACGTGTACCCCACTCCAGGGCATCGACTACGGAGCGGGGCCACAGGGCAAGGAGGCGGCCCGTGGTCACGGCCTCTCCGCCCACCAGCGCCTGCGCCGTCGGTTTCGTCGGCGCCGCGCCGAAGACACGGACACGGGCCGCGAGGAACAGACTGCGCAGAGCAGGGAGACCAGGAACACCAAAGGGGTGATGGAGTTGCGATTTGAGGCGGTGCGGCTGGACCTGCCGCGCTCTGCCGTGCCGGACCCCGTCCCAGTGGCGGTGGTGGCCTTCGCCGACTGGATCATCACCGTTCACGAGAAGCCGTTTGCCGAGATGGACGATCTCCTGCGCACCATCCAGCTGCACTGCAGCCCCCGCTCCCGCGAGCCCAGGCAGGCGAGCACCATCTTTGTGACATCCCCCACCACCACCAGCACGCTGCCGCAGCAGCGCTTCACGACGGCCTTTGTCTTTACGAATCTCCTTCAAATCTCGATTGGCCATCACCTTGACAGCGTCGCCCTCGCCCAAGCCGTTGACGAGCTGGGCGACGTCGTGTTCGACGTGAAGCGAACGGACAAGGAGCAGGACAAGGTCATGCAGCGCATCACGGCCGTGCGGCGGTGCTTTGGCGAGTGTGGCGCTGACGTCACGCGGCGCGAGAACGTCGTCGCCACGCTGCTGCAGCCGAACCTCGCGCACAACTTCCTCCTGCGCGACGCCGGCACGCGCGAGCAGCTGCTCAACACGCAGGCTCACGTGCGCTACGTGCAGCACGAGCTCAGCGACTGTCGCGACACCGTCGCCGTGTCGAACTGGTACCACAATGTGGCCCTGCAGTGGATTCTCCTTCGACGCGGCAACCGCGCTCTGCGTCAGCTGCTGCAGTTGACCGAGATGGCCAACATCATGTACCCCGTCATCACCATCCAGACGCTCTACTCCATCAACGTGCCGGTGCCCTTTGGCGCGGAAAGGGACCCACCGAACACCTCACTGGTGCCATTCTTTGTTCTCGCCGCCGTCATCGTGATCTACACGCTGCTGTGCAGCCGAGCCATGTACCGCATGTTCAAGCGCACCCCGTTCGAGACCCGACTTCTCGCGTAGTGGCGTAGATGTGTGTGTGGTGTGCGTGTGAGAAGACCATCAGGTGCAAATGAGGACGCGACTCACACACGCACGGCAACCCCCTCCTCCCCTCCACACGGCTCTTCCACCTGTCCCTCCCTCCGTAGCCAGCCCACACGCGCTCTCCCCTCCCCTCTCCATCTCGCTTCCTGTCACTCGTATGACTACCCCCGATTACCCCCTTTGCTTGTTGTCGTCTCCGTCTTACCTCCCCTACCGTTATGTTATTTGGAAACCAAATGCGCGTTTCTCGCGCCACCCACACACACACACATCGCGCTTGCCAATCAAGCACACCAGCGACACACACGTCCATACTCTGTTTGTCTGACGTGGTAAGGGAGAAGCCCCGCAGTGTCCCCCCCCCCCCCCACCCTCCCCACTTTCCAACCGCCCGCGCCATCATCTCGATGGTTCCCATCTGGGGCTCATCCACATTCTCGTTGCATTCCGCCTTCTCCCCTCTCTTCTTTCTCTCCGATGTACACACCCACACCCGCAGCTAAGTTTAATAGAGAAGAGCCGCACATTTCATAGAACAACATCACACCCATACAATCCACCCGACTCCCCCCCCCCCACACACACACACACACTCAAGAACCAGTAGAGCACCACGGCGACCCTCGCGTGAAGGAAAGACGGTGCGTCTGTGGACCCTACGCACGCGATGCTCTCCCGTAGCCGTTGTCTGCCGGCTCGATTGCCGCTGGCCCACTTCAACATGAAGCACTTCCAGTGCAAGCAAAAGTATGACATCTCGCCCGGGAATGCGAGGGAGCTGTTCACGACGACGCTTTTACCGCGCGATCGCCTGCTGCGGCAGTCGAGCACCGGTGGCGGCGCCACCCGCGTTCTCGTTCTGGACAAGATGCAGCACGTGAAGGGTGTGTACTTTCCCCTTCTGTGTCTCCCGCACCCGGCTGTGGGGAAAGGCGGCGACAGCGCACTGGGGGTGACGGTGGCCGATTACCTAGACGTGATCACGCCCAAGACAGGCGCAGAGGCACCACTCACCACGCTCGTAGTAATCTCTCACCCATACGGCGTCGGCTTCGCCGCTTACCACGCCGATGGCTCGCTGCACATGCCCGTCAGGAATATCTCCGCCCCACCGGAGCTGGTGGCGGAGCAGATAAAGTACCAGCAGCAGCTACAGCAGGAGCAACAGGACTCCCCACCTGACGAGCCGCCGCCGGTGCTGGACGTGGCCGCCGTCCCGTCACCCCTCGCCACACCCGAGTACATTGCCACCATTATGAAAGCCATCACAGGCTGCTTTGACGAGTACCTATCCGGCTGCTCGACCTTCTTCTATGTCACACGCGACAAGACGGCGTCGCTCACGTTGGCCGAGCTCAAGCAAGAGGAGGAGCGCATGGTGAAGGCGGGCGTGGCGACGCCGTGCGCCATCTCCTTCCGAGACAAGCGCTGGATCGCCCTGCCCGACTCCATGCTGCAGTCCCATCGCGGCACTTCCCTCTACACCCGTGACAAGAAGACGAATGAGCGCATCATTAACCAACAGGGCCTTACCGCGGCCGTCACGCACGGTAAGCTGGAGCTTGACGTCGTTGCGCGAAACCCAAGCGGCTAGAAGGTGTGAGAGGCCATAATACGCTGGCGCGAATACGGCGTGGGTGGTAGACCAGTTGGGCGGCGCGGGAGCTGTTCCTCCCGTTGTTGTTGGCATCGCCCCGGCACCTCGTCGCCGTGGGATAGTCAAGGGGGGGGGGGAGAGGGAACCTCGGCAGGCCACACGCCTCGTTTCGTTTCGTTCCTTCTTCATTTGCCCCCCATCGTCGACCAGTGGATGCCGTCGCGTATGGGCTTTGCGTGTGTTGTTGCCCCTCAACGATGCTCCTGTTTTGGGAGACTCATCCGATGCGGTGGCACATCTCATAGAAAGGGATAAAGAGGAGGAGGAGAGATGGTTATGGATGCATTCGCACACGAGAAGAACGCGCGCATGTGTGCTGCGGAGTGGGATGGAGAGGGAGGCAGCCAGGCAGGCGTGCGGCAGCTTGGCTGACCAACAGCTTTGTGCCCCTGGGAGCAAAGAGGGAGGGAGAGCGTGATGGGGCGCGTGCTGGATGGTGTACATTCCTCCTCCCTCGACTTCTCTACTTACACGTGTCCCTTGCAGAAACGCCATAGCATAAAGGCAAAACCCACCACCTGTCCAGACGCGTGTAGCGCAGTGAGCCCAGGTAGCCGAAACCTCCTTTCCTTCTGTTCCTCTAGCGCGCATTCCTCCCTCCCACACTCGCACACACACACACACACACACTCCATCGCGATAGATATGCGCCGTGCCTGCGTTAGCAACTGGGCGGGCAAGACCCTCGCCGGGGCCGCGCTGGTGACCTCGGTGCGCACCTGTGTCCCGTGCAAGGGCATTGTGGAGAACCGCATCATGAAGCACTACTCCAACCGCACCATTGAGGAGTCTAAGAATGAGCGTGCTGCTGCGGAGGCCAAGGCCAAGCACCCCAACCCCCGCAACCGGAAGGAGGAGCTGAGCCACCTGACGCAGCAGTGCAGCTACGAGTACGTGCCCGAGTTCCAGCGGTGGGCAAATGATATGATGGCGGTGTACAGCGACCCGCAGGGGTACGGCCACGACATGGCCTACCACTACCACCGCATCTGGAAGGGCAAGAGCCTGACCCGCCGCGGTGTCGAGGACGGCAGCGACGCCTTTGCCATCTGCAAGGTCCACCCCAACTAGTATCACGCGGCCTCACTTTCGTGCGATGGGAGAGCGCTTTCCTGTCTCTGGGGCACCTTTTCTCTCTGTGTATGCTATCTCTCTAGTATCCCATCCCATGCAACCGTAGCTGTGTTTAGATGTCCGTAGGTACGGAGGAGGGCTCCATCACCCTCCCTCCCCTTCCTCTCCACCCCTCTCTATCCTATCTGTCGTTGCGTAGTTGTATCTTATCGGCGGGTACTGCGCGTACTCGTCTTGCTTCCTCCACTTTGCGCACTTCCTCGACTTCCTTTTCTCTCCCCTCCTCCCCCACCTCCCCAACGCAACAAAACATACCTGAGCAGCATGCAAAGAGAGATGGCATTGTGGAGAGTGACATCCCTCCCGCGAGAAGAAAACCCAGGCCATGTATGAACCGAAAAGGAGCAAACAAGTTGGCCCCACAACAAAGCGTGTGTGTGTGTGTGTGTGTGAGGGGGTACAAGCACAATGCGCACCTCACCTCTCCCTTTACTTCTCTCCTCTATCCACCTCCCCCTCGGATATTAGACTGTCTCTCAAAGCGGAAGACTGTCACCCCCTTTTTCTCTTCCCCACTTCGCGGCGAGCCATTCTGTTGTGTTCTTCCATCTCTCTCACGCCCCCCTCCCCTCCTCTCCCTCTATTCTGCTTGGGAATCGACCTGTCACGAAGAAGGGCTGCATCCCCTCTCTTTTCACACAACGCTATAACCCAAGTGTCTGTTTCCTGTCGCAGGGCCTCGTAGTTTCTCTAAAACATCCCACATACGTCCTAACGGATCTGTGTCCAACTCGCCGACCGTCTCCCCATCGTGTGCACGCGTGACCGTGCGGAGCTCGTTCGCGCATTTGCACTGCCAACATCCTTGCTGTGGTGGTGGTTCCACATACTTTTCATT
>JASAOB010002583.1:0-12921 GCA_030849825.1 Herpetomonas tarakana | reverse complement strand
ACAGGTGGATTGTGGGAGGGAGGGGGGGGGGAGGGGAGGGGCGGAGCCAGTGAAGGTGGACCTCGCCTTCCGAACCCCGCCCTGCTGAGGGGGACAGGGAGGAGCACAGAGATGATATAGCACGAGAGGAGGAGTTCGTTCGCAGGCGAGGGGCCCGAGGTGGGCTCTGTGTCCCGCATCGTGTATACCGCTCCTCCTCCTTCTTTCCCCTCCTTCCCCCCCCCCCCCCCCCCCCCCCCCTTCCTTCCCTCATCCGCCAAGCGGACTGCTTCCCTTATCGTGCTGCTCGTGAGACTGCGCGCCGCGTCAAACAACAGCCAACACACACATCCTTCCTCGGCTCGTCTGGTGATGCGAAACAGGGGAGGCTCACACCGCGATTCCTGCGCGTCGCAGGCACTGAACGATCCTCCCGAGCATAGACGCTCCCCCTCCGTCAGGGAGGATAAGAGCAAGTCCCATGTGGTGTCCTGCCGCACTGTGGCGGCTCTCTTCCTGTACCGAGTGTTCATCGCCTTTACGCTGCGCACGGCGGAGTCGCCGGATGAGTGGTGGCAGAGTGCCGAGGTCGCCTACTTCATGGTGTTTGGCAAGGGACACCTGTCGTGGGAGTGGAAGGAGGGCATCCGCTCGGTGGTCTTCCCGTCCCTCTACGCGCTCCCCTTCTTCCTGCTCAAGTGCCTTCACCTGGACAACGCCCAAACCATCTACGCAGCGGAGCGGCTTGTCCAGGCCTGCATTGCCACTGGCATTGATGTCACCATGGTGGTACTGGCCAGTAGGATCGACGATGCGATTCGGCGAGATGGCGCAAAGGAAGCCGCCGTCAACGGACACGACGACAAGGAGGAGGCACGCGTCCATGTGCGAGCCGGGAAACGCGGCGGCTGGTTTGTGTCGCCGAGCGTAGCGCAAATGACGGTGTACCTCGCCATGTTCCAGTGGTACCTCACGTGCGACGGCGCACGAGCCTACTCGAATGTGGCCGAGGGGTTGTTTGTCGCACTAGCGGTGATTGAAGGGAGTTACGTTCGCTTCCTGCTCATCGCTGGCGTTGCGTGCATGGTGCGTATCACAGCGGCCATCGCTCTCTTTCCTATCTTCCTGTTTCACCTTCAGCGCCAGCTCCGGCGACGCGGTCCTGTGCGGGGCCTCTGCTACTGCTTGACCGGCGCTGCGCTGATTGTGAGCTTCACGATCGCCGCGATGATGTCCATTGACTACACCTTCTACGGCCGCTGGGTGCTGACGCCGCTCAAGTTCCTCGAGTTCAACATTATCAAGAACTTGTCGCAGTACTTTGGGGTGCACCCGTGGTGGTGGTACTTCGCCGTGGGCTTCCCCGTTATAGTCGGGCCGCACCTACTCTTTCTCCTGCTCCTTCCCTTTGTGTTGTGGCGCCTGTCCTCGTCGGGAAAGGAACGATTTCGCCGCACACGCGCTGTGATCCACCGTCTCGTGGGGCTTCTTGTGTGGACGCTGCTGATGCACAGCTCTGTGCCGCACAAGGAGGTACGCTTCATGTTTCCCATGCTGCCCATCGCGCTGGTCCTCATCAGCTTCGTGATCGCTAGCGTTGTCCGGGAGCCACGTATAATGACTTTTGGCGTCGTGCGCGGCCGCGGTCGAGGTGTGCGTGAGTGCTCTCTCGTCTCCACACGGCGGTTGGTCTGTTTGCATCACGTCTTTCTTGCTGTGAATGTCGCCCTGATCGTCTTCCTCGGCTACATGTACCGCCAAGGTGGTGTTAGCGTTATGTCGGCTGTGCGCAACGCACCGGTGCCGTGGTTCGGCCGCGTGGACGTTCTCACGCACTGCTACTTCACCCCTGGGTACAGCCACCTGCACGGCAAGGTAGGGGAACTGCGTCTGATCGACTGCCCTATGGAGCTCAACAGCACCACAGGCAAGCCGCGCATCACGGACGACATCCTCTTTCGCCAGTTCCCTAGCGAGTTCGTGCACTGGCTCTACTCTCGCACGCTGCCCACACCCCTCCGCGATGGCATCGCGTCCTCGCCAGCATTCGACCAGTGGTTGGGAGAGATGAAGAGGCGGATGCCCGAGGACGAACCCGTCGTGCTGCCCGATGGAATGGTCGTCTTTGACTCTATCAGTGACGCCCGCTCCGCGGACCTCTTTGTCCCAAACGGCTACCGTCGCCTCAACCGTGTCTTCCACGCCCCCAAAAGCTTCGAGGAGAACGAGGGCTCCTACGTGGACTTGTGGGTGAAGGAGTCGCTGCTGCTGCGGAACGGGTAGGCACCAGACACACACACACACATAGCGTGCAGATGGCGGATGTAGAGGTGGGGCCCTCTCCTACAACAACAAAAAAAGGACAGGCCACCGTTCCGTCGTGCGGCGTGTGCGTGTGCGTGTGCGTGTGCGTGTGTGTGTGCTTGCATGCCCATCCCGTTCCTCGCGGACCATCATTATTATCCATATCTGGAAACCCCCGTGCATACACGGCGAGTGCCGACCACGAGGGAGAGGACAAATGCGCTCTTTCTTTCTGGCAGTTCGACAGGCACCAACAGAATAACAAGAGTCTCTGTGCGACCGTGTTCAAGTTAGCACCAGCTGTGTGTGTGTGTGTGTGTCTGCGCTCCTGTTGCTTGGTGAACTCGGCAGTGGCAGTTGCCGCACAGGGGGCCATGTATCATTCTTCCATTCCCCCATTCATTCCACGACGCTCTTTGCCTCTCCCGCTCTCTCTCACTCTCACGAGCTCTGGTCAAGCACGCACGCACACCCACGTACACGCGCGTGCACGTCCAGAGAAGCACCTTTTCAGCAGGAAAAGAAGCACAGGAATGCCGGCACCACCGGAGCCGGCGTCGGCCGCGCGAGATCCTCGCACCCGCGCGGCCGTGCACGAGTACCTTTTGAAGGAGAAGGACGACGAGGTAGTCCTCGCGTTTGGCTCGGACTACTTTCACGGCGCCAGATCGGGCTCCGGCTGTGGGGGCCTGTTCACCGGCGCCTGGAGCATCTGCCTTTTCCGCCGGATGAAGATGGACCAGCGGGAGGCGGACACCGAGGTGGGCCTGAAGCCAGGCCAGCGGAATCCCAACTTCTCTCGGTGGGTACTCGTGCGCGGGCTGCGTTCTCAGCCGATGCTGGCCGTGGGCTGCTATGCCCTGTTCGCCACAACCCTCTTCAAGGCGGCAAAGTTCTATCTGTCGCACCGCCGCTGCGTGGAGTTTCTGCTAGACGATGTGGAGTTTGCTATGCTGGAGCGCATGAGCCGGGAGGACCCCGTTACACGCGAGCTCTTCGACAAACTGTGCGCCGAAGGTGTCGCGGATGGACAACGGCCACAAGCCAGCAGTGGCACCACCACCAAGGCAGCCAAGGCAGAGCCCGCCGCGTCGTCAGCGCAAACGACAACTGCCGCCGCCGCATTCCAAATGTCCATGTCTTCGCTCAACGCTGCCGGTGGCTCCGGGGGCACTCCCACACACCGTCGCTCCCCAACGTACTGGGATGGCGTTGCCGTTGGGCTCATGGGCTCCATCATGGACTGCTACGTCCCGATGAAGCCCATGTGGACGTACTACAACATGCGTTTTGGCATGATGTAGAGACCCCTGTGCTGCCGGGTACAGAGGTGAGGGGGGGGGGGAAGAACATCCCCCACGTTGTTACAGGATCAACAAAACAGGGAAAGGGAAGAAGGAATGAACTACCACACGGCATGTGACGGGTAAGGAGGACTCATATGTGTGGTGCTCCATCTATTCATCTGCTTTAGGCCCTGTCAACGTGTCAACTTCCTGTTCCCATATCGTCCGCGCTTCATCCCATGAAGTATAGGCACTGCCGACATACACACACTCGCACACGCCACGCCCCTTCTTTCCTGTGCTTCTCTTTTCTCTCGCCATTCTCCCGTTCCTACATCGTCTTCGTTGGAACTCTCTGTATTTTGGCGGCGACGAGGAGGAGGGCCTCAGTGGAGCCGGAGCCTTCCTCACACCAGCAATGGCCTCGACGTCGTCGGTGCAGGTTTCCCTCCGCAGTTTTCACCACGACGGTGCACAGGGCTCCTCGAGCTTCTTCACCCCATGCAACGAGGGTATAGAAGACGATGTCGTCACTGACGCTGCTGCTGCTGCGGCGGCGACTTCACTCTTCGCCGTTCCAGAAAACGCGACAGAGACCTGCCACGTCGCGAGTGCCGCTGACGGGGTTGCCATGGCACATCGCAAACAGGAGGTGCCAAGCATCGCTACCCTTGCCACAGAACCTCAACAAGAAGCACCAGACAAGGGACACTGTACGGCGTCTGTTGTCCCACCCTGCGCACCTGCCCCTATGGCATCACTGCCGTACACGGTGAGGAAGCGCATTCCCGTTGTGGTTCTGTCTTCTGCAACTGCCAGTGAGGGTGACGGGAGCTACACAAGGGCGGTATCGCCACCGCACACCAACGAGACACGTGTGAACGATCCCAGCATGATGCCTCCATCGTGCGACAACGATAGCCTGTTGTCGCGAACGGGGAGAAACAGGACAGATCGGTATCACAACACGCAGCTGAAGGGAACCACACCCGAGTCTCTTCTCGTGGGAGCACGTACGACGAGGAGCCACTCCACCACGGACTCCCCTACTACTTGCTTGAGAAGCGTCTCCGCGTTCAAGGATGCCACCGACGTCACCTCATCGCAAGATAGGAAGGAATGCGATGCCAACAACAGCGTGGACACCTGCTCCGGCAGCGGCGTCGGCGTCGCGAGTGGCGGCCTGTGGATACCCCATCGCAAGTCCTCTCCGCACCAGAGGCCCGCCAACCTTGCGGCGTTCACCTCTGCCGGCAGTGTGGCGACAAACGTTTCGATGACAGGGGTCGAGCTGGACCCCGCTGCCCCTGCAGATCTCCCTCCCGTGTCCGTCGCTGACTACGCCGCGGGCACACCATCCTTAGACGAAGCCACGAGTCTCATTTATCAACGCAACATCGTGAATGAGGACAGCGTCATTCCCATACACCTCGAGGAACGCATACCCTGCCGCAGCTTCATGTCCCTCTCCTCCGCCGCTATGACGCTGGCTGGCTGCTATCAAGCCCCTGGCCACAGCAGAACGCAGAGCGTATCTAGCTGCCGCAGGCTCTTCCCGTCAGATGTGCCGGCGGAACCCTCTGGCTCGGCGAACGCGGCGGCGGTAGATCACGTCGATACCGGCGCTCAGCTGGCGCCGGCGCAAACGTGCGAGATGCCAGCACTCGCTGCGCCTACGCTGCCCGCCTCGTGGGTGGTGGTCCCTACGGTGCTGAGCGGGACCGTGCACAGGAGCCACTCTCGCCCCGTGTCACGACACAGCACTCAGAACAGCACGAAGGCACCCACACCAACAGAGACAATACCTGCCAACCAGCACGGAGATGCTGCTTTTGCGATGAAGCGCGATGGAGAGAAAACGCCCACCAACGCCGATCCACCACTACCATCGCCCCTTGAGCGCAAGATGTCGCTCGACACGTACGCAGCGATCCAACTCGACGAGTTCGAGGCGCGCCACGCCCTCAGCGTCGCCGAGGCGAAGGAGTGGGAGAGGATGATGGAGGAGGAGGTATCCGTGTACCTGTGGCGCAGCCGGTGCGCTCATGGAAAGGATGAAGCGGCACACAGTGGCTCTTGCGCCATGGCCAGACTCAAACAACAGGAGCGGTTGCTCTTCGACACCCACATCCAGGAGCGCGTTGCGCGGCAACACAGAGAGCATGCCAACGCGCTGCGGAGCATTGCGCAGCTGGTCCCCCCGCAGAATCCAACCACTGTCAGTCGCCTCAGCTCTCAGAATATGTCCGACATGCCCGCCTATGGACTCGCATCGCAGCAGCAGCAGACCCCTGCGCGAGCCCTCTCACAGCAAAAAACGCTCTCCGGGCGGGCCCATACCGCCGGTACGCTGCATCCGCCGACGGGGGAGACCCAGCGCGTGGACGCTGAGGTCGCGCGTCAGACGGCGGTGATGCGTTTCCTCAGCAACGCTGGCCAACCATCCGGCCCCAAGTACTTTCCGGACATTGCCTTGTGAGACAATGTAAAGTACCCCAGACAAGTTAACGCAAACTGATATACCCCTTCCTCCTTCCCTCCTTCCCTCCAACACACGCACTTACAGATGCTCTCGTGTTTGCTTTTGTCTTTCAGTATCTGGCAGAATAGGCTTGCCGATGTGCTTTGTCAACGAAAGATAACCGTCTACTGTGTGTATGTGTGCCTGGCTCGTCATCCCCGGCCTCCTCTTCCCTTTCCTTCATATATGTACAGTCTGGTTCGACCGCTGTCTCCCCCATCGATTGCGCCGAACTCTCTACTTTATACCTCCCCCCCCCCTCCCCTTCTCTCTCTCTGTGCCTCTACTCGTTTCTCATGGATCCATAGCACCGAAAGAACATGCGAAAGGCTTTGCCGTGTGGTGCGCGTGAGGCTGCCGCAGCAGCCGATGAAGCGCGAAACGTGTCGTGTATGTGTGTGGGAGGATGGAAACGAGAAACGAAAAGGGTAGGAAGTAGGCGGCAGAAGATCGATATGTCCTTCACCAAACCCCCGATGTTCAGTACACGCTCTCCTGCTCCTTCCATCTCCTCGTTCCAGAATGTGAGGAAGAGTTGGGCGTAAGCACTCTCTCTCCCCCCTCCCCTCTTCTCCCACGAGCTGCCCACATGCAGGCCTTTCCGCTGCAGCACAAAAAGATGCAGCGGCTGGTGCTGCCGTACCTGCGCGTGGGCACATGTGAGGTGATGAACGCGTCCCCGTTCAGTATGATGGACTCCTTCCACGCCTTCAACACCAAGAATACCTCCGTCTACGAGGGGATCGCCAACAGCGCGAGCAACACCACTAGTGGTGGCAGCAGCGGCCGCTCCTCTTTTTGTCCGCCGTCTGTGCCGTTTATGGGGCAGCTGGTGGCCGGCGGTCTTGTGGACAGCTACACGGGCGGGGCGGTGTCACGCTTCGTGTCAATGTACCTGTCGCGCGCCATGAGCCTGCACACTACCGTCCCCTCGCAGGTGCGCGACCTGCGCAAGGAGTTCCCCGAGGACCCCCTCGTCGATCTGATGACGGCAGCAATCCAGCGTCACCGCGCGCTTCATCAGCCCCGCTTCGCACCAGGCAGCGGTGCACCGTCCTCCACCTCCCAGGCACTGCGAAGTATCGTGTCCGATACAGACATGCATCAGTACGCTGTCAGCACCGACGCCGCCTTCTTCAGGGCGTGCAGCGTCCTGGCAAACGCGCAGCAATCGCCGCTGGCGGGATTTGAAAGAGACAATGGCGGACAAAGCGCACGACAGCGTAAGCCCGTGAAGCTGACGAGGCACGACAAGCACCTCGCTGATCTTCTCGTGGCAGCCATGGAGGATGCTGCCGCCACGGGGCCGCCAGGTGCAGGAGGAGGGGACAAGGACGACCTCTCGGTTGATCGTCTGCAGGCGGTGCGTGACAGCGGATGTCGAGCCGCCTGGTTTGCCGCGACCGTGGCTCCCACCGCGCTGGAGCTGCAACGACGCCTCGCCCTGTTGCGTGAGCAATCACCCGTGCTTCAGGGTACCGCAGGTGGCGCTTCTCCGCCGCCTCCCCGTCGCGGACTTGACAGCCACGAGTCGGTGCTGCAAAGGGAGATTGACGAGCTCAAGGCGATTGGGGAGGAGCAGCCCTTCTGCTTGGATGTCGTTGTCAGCAACGTGGGCGACTCGCGCGCCTTTGGCATTGCGCGGAATCGGCACACAGAGGGGTCGAGGAGCCTTCTCGACCCTACCCGAGAGCGCGTCGTGCCGCTGAGCATCGACCACAGGCCGTTCCGCCAAGAAGAGTTCCACCGGATTACGCAAGCGGGCGGCCGTGTTGAGTCCGCCGCCGGCGAGGTCATTGACGGGAACCCGTTCTACAACGTATCGCGCAGCTTCGGCCACTGGCCGATGAAGAGTGACCCCAAGCGATCTCCGGTGCAGCAGAAGCTGAGCGCGGTGCCACACACCAGCACATGGCGGATGCTTGCCGGCGACGTTCTCGTCCTTGCCAATCACGCTGTCTTTGAAACTCGGCACGAGGAGGACTCCAGCGTGGACGAGGTTGCCAAGGTGGTCGGGAGGGAACTGGACCGCGGTGCCGAGCCGGAGCAGGTGGCAGCGGCTCTGTGCGACTTCGCCATCCGTTTCGGTGCGTCGCACACCCTGCAGGTTATGGTGGCCGTCGCGACGAAGCCCGGGGCCGCTGAAGAGGAGAGCCGCGCACCACCCGTCGCGGGGCCGGCACCGCAGTTCTCTGAGTGGACAGAGCCGGGTCCGCTCTACGTCGAGGCGTGCCGACACGTGCCCGCTCTCCGCGAGGCGTTCGTGCGAGACTGTGCGCGCTGTCGGGTGAGCCCGGCTGACATGGTTGCAGCGCGTTGGCAGCGGGTGCGCGAGCTGCTTCCCCAGCGCCACGCCTTGTCGCTGATGCCGTTCTACGGCCGTGAGTGCGGCGTACTGCAGCAGGTGATGGAGGAGGAAGCGATGTTCTTTGACCAAGACGCGCTTCGGAAAGCAGACGAGCTGTTGCGCGCAGGGCCAGCGTCAGAGCTACCGGATGCCAGCATGCGGGACTGCTTCCAGCGGCTGGCCAAGAGTCTCGTTGGCGCCAAGACGCACTGAAGCCACGCAGAGGGCAGACATGGTTCACTGCTCCACCGCTGCGCCATGCAAGGCGGTGGCAAGACACACATTTCCACAGTTAACGAGAGAAGTAGCACAGTTAGCACGGAGAAACCTGGAGAGCGAGTGCATGTGTGTGGAGGGAGGGAGGGAGGGCTGTCCCCGCTTCCTCCCTATCTCTGCTGTCTAATGGTGGAGCTTCGTCCTTCGCTCTCACCCTCCTGCGCGCTACATGCCGTGTTACCCCCAACCCAACGCCTTCCGTCCTCTTTTGGCATTCCACTCTCTACCTTTCCATCTTTCGCAGTTACCGCGCGTTGGTGAGGCGAGTCGCGCATACAGGAAGCGCGGACAAGAACAACAGGGGAACATCCTTCTGCGTCTGCGCACGGCCCACCAAATCCCCTGCACACGCGTTTCCTCTGTGTGCGAGTGAGCCAACACGGCGTGGTGGAAGCGTCCGGGGTAACGCACCACTCGTTAGTTTTGTCAGTTCTCTCTCTCTCTTCCCTTTCCCATCTCCCCTCCCCATCCACCTTCCTGTCATCATCATGTCTTGTGGCAGCGGCCACCCCGTCGTTCCCGCCACAATCTTGGGCGGAGGCACCAACCTGGCCGAGTACCGCGCCTTGCTCCAGGTCCTCAGCTACGCCAGCCTGAACCAACGCGACGCCGTGGGTGTGGTGGCGGACGCCTGGACCGGCGGTGTCGTGTCAGCGTTCGACGACCAGTTCGGCCGCACCACATCTCCCGTGTTGTTACCTTCGTCAAAAAGCGTCGCCTTGCTGGCACCCCTCATCGTGGAGGGCTTCTTCGCCCCCTCGCTATCCTTCACGCTGGACAATCCCTTCGGGACGCCATATCAGCCTCTCACGGAGTCGAACGGCAGAGACGGGTTTACCCTCGTCAACGTTCTGTTCCCTGACTGCTTCCTCGACGTGTCCGCGGAGGTTGGCCGCCGTTTCGCGAGTGCGTCGACGGATCGCCAAGGTGCGGGCACGACCAGCGTCGATCGCAGAGCCAACACGAGGACGCAGTCGCCACAGCCGTCCCACCCTGGCAGCCGCAGCACAACGCCACCAACCTCACTGGCACAGCAGGCGGCGACCTCCCCCGCGCTCCTCGGTCTCTTGGCATCTGTCGTTCTCCCTACCGACGCGGGGAGCGGTGACACCGTTGATGAACAAGCAACGTCCACCTTTGCCAACACGGTCTCCCTCTCCACGTGGCAGTCTGCTTTTGATGGCCAACATGCCCTGGTAGATCTGGCGGAGCTGCATCGCTCTCGGCTAGCGATCGCCTTGGCGTATCTATTCATGGTCAACGACACCTTGCATGACGTGCAGATGCGTGAGCTTACTCTCCACAAGAAAGGGCCCAGTGGGCCGGCAGCGGAGAAGGAAGGTGCTGCAGTGAAAAAGGCAGAACTTGCAAACGTTCGTGCTGTTGGCAACATGATGGAGAAGCTGAAGGCGCTCCTCCTTTCGTGCATCTGCGCAAGTGAAATGTTCTACCGCGCCTTGGCGGTGGCGACACCAGCGGCGGAGAAGGCGACTCCCGACGCAAACGTGGCGACCACACCTTCTACGAGCAACGGATTGACGGGTAGTGCAGCCGCGCCGCGTTCGCCTTCCCCGGTAGCCGTCCTTGCTTCCTTTTCGGCGGGGATCATGTTCTTCACACCCGTGGAAGAGTGGAGTGTGTGGTGCCAGTCACCCAGCGAAAGCGGTGCTTGGTACGACCAGCACCTGGAGAGCGTCCTCCGCGAGTTCGAGAAGGCAACAGGTGAGGACCTGCGCACTTTTCTCGACTCCGTGCGGGCCAGCACGTCGAGAAGCTTCCCAACGCCAGTGAGGCGGAAGCCGGAGCTTCTCCTCCACCGAGCCACGGACGGGCACGGCGGAGTCGTGCTGGAGCTCGTGTCGAGCACGTGCTGCCGACCCGTTCTGCCCCACATGCCTGTTCAACCAGGTGAGCTGGCGTACTTCCACACAGCACGCCCCGGCGGTCTCCTGCTGGACGCTGAGCCCTCCCTTCTCATGTCGACCCTGACGCAGTGGACGCAGCGCAAGCTCACGGATCCCCAGGTGAGGCAGGAATCCATCAAGTTCTTTGGGGACGCCACCTCCTCATCTCCTGGCGCTGCCCCTGCCTGGGCAGCGCTCTCCCCCGTCACCCAGAGCATCGTGCGAGAGGGCTTCCTCGCGAACGATGGCATGCTGGCGAGCGCGCTGCAGTTCAACCCTGTCCTCCTCGCTCGCGTGGTGATGTGGTTGGACGGTAAGTACGGCAGCGCATATCCACGTGAGAGCGAGAAGGCAGCGGACGGAGCCGGGGAGTCTCGTAGAGCCATAGAGCACATCCTGCTCCACCAGCCTTTCTCTGTTGGCACGGGCTACTTCATTCGTGAGTTAGTGAGTCGCAGGGCCCTCGCAGAGCACAGCTTCACCGCCTGGCTTGCCAAAACCCTGCACGACTTCCAACGCCAAGAGACTGGGTCGCCCCCTCTTGCCAAGACGGTCCCCGCATTGGCAGATTTCGTTCTCGCGTCAACAAGGTGGACCTTGGACACTTCCCTTCGAGAGGCTCTGGATGCGCTGAAGAAGAATCGCTGAGATGCGCGATCGATCGCGCCGCGTCGTGTCACGCCGCATGAGGGCGTCTGTCCCCAACGCGTCTTCACACCCACACGGCGATGCGAGAGGCTCTCCCTCTCAACATGAACGCCAACCTCAGAAGAAGAAGAAGAAGTACAGAAAGACAACGGCAATGAGTTGCTCTCAACGCCAAGCTCCCCCATCCCGATGTACGAACTGAATGCTCCGTCTCCCATTCAACGCTGCCTTTCTCGCCTCCTCCCCCACCCCCCTCCCCTCTGTTCCTCACACACACACTCTCTCATCGCTAGGAGTATCTCGTATTCATAAGCAGGCATGCGCAACTACAACAACTTCAACCGCGTGGCCAAGGCTCCGCGCCGCCCGTTCGAGAAGGAGCGCCTCGACCGCGAGATGAAGCTGTGCGGCCAGTACGGTCTGCGCTGCAAGCGTGAGATCTGGCGTGTCAACATGACGCTGTCCAAGATGCGCCGTACCGCCCGTCTGCTGCTGACGCTGCCGGAGAACCACTCTCGCCGTCTGCTCGAGGGTGCCGCCATCATGCGCCGCTGCCACGAGTACGGCTTCCTCGAGGAGGAGAAGGACAAGCTTGATTACGTGCTGTCCCTCACCGTGCCCGACATTCTCGAGCGCCGCCTCCAGACCATCGTCTTCAAGGCGGGTCTCGCCAAGTCCGTGCACCACGCCCGCGTGCTCATCCAGCAGCGCCACATCGCCGTCGCGAAGCAGATTGTGACCATCCCGTCCTTCATCGTCCGCGTCAGCAGCGAGCGCCACATCGCCTTCGCCGACGCCTCGCCGTTCGGCAACGGCCGCCCGGGCCGCGTCAAGCGCGTGCGCGCCAAGACCGCCAAGAAGCACGCCGCCGGCGGTGGTGACGACGAGTAAAGGCTCTCCCCCTCTCAGCAGGTAGACATGTGCCATGGGCATCTCTGCACCATCGCAGACACCCCCCCCCCCCTCTCCCTCACTGTCACCCTCCCCTCGCAGGTGGCGCAGAATGAGCGTTGGCCATGCCCTTGTCTCGTAATACGACATCACTTCCCACTTTCTCGTTTTATCATTCGGCTCATTTCCCATCTGACACGACGAACATGAATCAAACCGCAGCACGATCGCCTTCCTCAGTACCGCCTCCCTCCCTCGCTCCCCACTCACGAAGAGCGCCGGGTATGTCCCATTACCTCCCTATTGCCGGCGCCGGACTGTGGAGGGCTAGGAGGAGGGACGAACGCGGCGTAGAAGGACTCCCCTCTCAAAACGACACAGAGGACACACGTGAGCAGAACTCACACACACCGCAATGGAACCTTCCCATACCCTTCCTCCGTATCTTCCTATTCCTTTGAATAGAACTCGTCGCTTCCTTCTTTCCGACCTCTCCCCTCTTCTCTTTCGCTGCTTTGCACCCACCAAAAAAGTATTTTCTAAATCGCAACACCTTCTTCCTCCCCCTCCCTCCCCAAACACCCCCTATTCACCACTCCGCTAAGGCAGCCATGTCGCGCGTGCAGGTTCTTCAGACCCAGCTCCCCGCGTACAACCGCATCAAGACGCCGTACGAGGCGGAGCTGATCGAGACGGTGGGCAAGATGACGGTGCCGGGCAAGGGCCTGCTCGCGGCCGACGAGTCCACCGGCTCCTGCACGAAGC
>JASAOB010002582.1:0-26491 GCA_030849825.1 Herpetomonas tarakana | reverse complement strand
GCGTAAGGATGGTCAGGACCGAGTGGTGGTGGAGGGGACGGAGGCCATGCCGGCATCATTCCCTTGCCAGCACGCCTTCTGCCGGCAACACGCTTCTCCGCCAACGGACACCACCACTACCACCATTTCTTCCCCCTTTCTGTTGAACCCCACTAACGTCTCGCGTGCGTAATGAAGCGTTTAACTGCCAAACGCGCCTGCGTAAGGCACCCCCTAATCAAAAAAAAAAAAAAAACGGTAACAGCTACAATAGCACGCAGCAGTGGCTTGATCGCTTGCTGGTGGACGGCAAAGGACGATGGGGGGGAGGCTGCACAGGACCTCTCGGCACGCGGAGAAAGGATGATGGACCATCAGCGACGCGAGCGGGTCAGTGCATGGACCCGCCCCTAATGGGAGTACTCATCACCCTCTGATCCAACATGCGATGGCGGCTCTCTTGGCGCGCGTACCATGGCCAATGGCTCCCCATGTCCCCTTCCTTTTCCTCTCTCCTTCCTCCTCCTCTGTCTTCATATGGGTAGGCACAGCAGCAGCAGCAGAAGAAGGGACACCTGTGCAGCGCAGGAGCGATGCTTGATTTCCTGGAAAAGGACATGAGCGAGCAGTACCTTGGCCTGCTGTCGTCTCGGTGGGCAGCCTTGGTCCCTGCAATGGGAAGGCGAACGCAGAAGATGCAGCAGGAGTGCTCCATGGGTGGGCTGGGAAAAGAGGGGACCGCCACTGCGAAGGATCTGGCAGAGAACTTTGGTGCGGCATCGCTGCTCCTAGACACAGAGCACACCTTGTACAGACGTGGTGTGCAAAGGATGCGTGAGCAGCTGCCGTGCTCCCCGTCATGGGAGCAGCCGCTGGCCTTGTTTCTGCAGTCCATGCTAACGGAGCTGTGCGTGAAGGAGTCTATCCTGGCGGACTGGCAGCTGAACCAGATGTCCATTTCCCCCGACACCCTGCGCGTGTACGCTCACGCCCTGCTTGCTCACCCGGAGGTCCGTGCAAGCGATGTGGCACGCCTGGTGTGCATGGTGAGGCAGGGGGACGGAAGCTGACCTCCTTCCTCTTGGAAACAGCGACAACAACATCATCACGGAAGTTAGGCCCCGCGCTCTCTTCCCATCGTACATGCCTTGTTACGTGCGGGCATGTTGGTTTATCTGAACAACTTCCGTGCTGGCGTGGCGGCCGTAGATGCCGTCCGTGGTGCTATCAACTTCTTTTTTTCTCTCTCTCTCGGCATCCCCCTTTCGCCCTACGCATCTCTCTAGGCACAGCCGCAGACCCACACAGAGGGGCGATTTCACCCACAGACAGCCAACTATACCTCCTAAACCCCCCTCTCACTTGGGTAGGAAGGAAAATCAAGCATCCTGTTGCTTCTACCTTTTTATTTCGCTTTCGACTATCCGATAGACTCTTCTCCATATGGCGGCCAATGAAGGCAATGCGGATGCAAACGACGAGACGAGGTCGCTTTACCAGAACCTGGTTGACCGTGTCACGGGAGCTGTGACGCGGCTTCAAGACGCGAGGCGTGAACTCTGGCATACTTTCACAACGCGCGTGACGACGGATGCGATGGCGGTAAAGGACGTTGCGTACAGCGGCTCGGCGTGGGGCTTCTCGGTCGTGAAGAGGCTGGCGATGCTTTACTCTGTGCTGCTGGTGCTGCTCATCGTCTTGGTGGCCACCGTGGTCGCCTGCCTCTGGCTGGCGGCAGCCTCCTCATTCCTCATCCGCTACTACACGCTGAGTCGCGTGCCTGGCAATCATGTCCTCCCCCTCAGCTTCAACACGATGCCCTTGCACACCGATTGGTGGCGCACGCGTCCCATCGACGAGGCCATGATGAATCTGATTCCTAGCATCGAACAGGCCCGCGCGAGGGGACCGCGGCACCTTTCGTACCTCGACGGCGACTACTACGACAACGGGGACGCAGGGGGAGGGCAGTCGCCGCTTCACGGAATCAAAACGCAAACGGCGGATGGCCCCACTCGCGAGAGCACCGACGACTTGCTCAGCCGCATCCGCCGGGCTGGGCTGCGCCTCACCAACGCCGCCGCAGACGACGCTCACGACGGACGTGGGCGTCTGGTGCAGACCTTGGGAGGCAAGTTCCTAGACTATAAGTTCTCCTTTCTGCAGGCGTATGCCAACAGCATCCTCGCGACGAGCACCATGCTCCTCTCCACGGGCGGGGCGAAGACGCTCTTCTTACCCGGCGGCGCGGTGAACATGGAGGCCATCTTCGACTTTGGCGCGCCGATGTTCAGCGCAGCGGGAGTGTACTCTGCGCGCATGCAGCTTGTGTTCCTGCGCGAGAGTGTGGGGCGTGACATATCCGTCGTGGTGGAGAGTGCGATGCTCTTCGCAGAGGACGCACGGAACCCGCAGACGCTTCACTCCTTGGACGTGCTCTTCCGTCACTCCCACTCCCTCAGCGTGCGCACGGGGGACCTGCCCCCCTCCCTGTTGGTCGGGCTGTTCTCGACGGTGGCACGCCTTTTATTTTACGCCCCGGTAAGAGTGGCTGAGCTGCTGCAGCAATGGATCCAGGACAGCAGAAGTGCGCCGTTCCCGCCTATTGACCACAACAAGGAAGTCGCCGTGTCCCTGGACCTCTACGAACGCTTTGTCCCCCCCATCTCCCTCCAGCGGCGTCTCCGTGCCATGAACTTCACCGTCCACTACCACCCGCAACGCGAGGATGGCGCGCTCCCATCCGGTTCGCTCTCCCGCCGCCCTACGCTGACCAGGATGACGTTCTACTCCCACGTGCAGCTGCGCGGCTTCTCGTACTTTTTGTCCACGTACCCCCTCCTGAGCTTCCTTCTTATGACGGGGGCGGTCTTTGCCGTGTACGTCACGGTAGCATTGGCCAGCATGATGGTTGGCGGTGCGGTGTTGTATCTTCGCCTGTTCAGCGGGGGAGCACAGGGCGAGCAGGGAGCGAAGGAGAAGGGGATCGAGGAGTTCCGATGGACCTTTGACCACAACGCGTCCTTCAGCAGCAGTGGTGCCTCTCCCACGACACCAGCACTGTCTTCTCTTGCGCCGTCCTTTCCGCGGCACGGCCGGGAGGAGCAACGGGGTGGGCGGCGCGTGGCAAGTCTCTCACCAGACGGCTCGTACAGCACCAGGCCGACACGTTCCTCATCCTCTCACCTGCGTCTGGCTCCGCCCCCAGACAATCTCCCTCCCCAGAGCCCAGCGACTCAATCGAAGAAGCTGAGCTGAGGCATTGGACACGCTCACACATGCCTTGTCCTCTCTGGGGGTAAGAGGGGGCGAGGGGCACCTCCCCTTCCCACCCCTCCCTCTCCCCGAGTCTCTCCTTCTCTGTCTCATTGTACAGTTCGCCTACCCCCCCCCTCTTCCAATTATTCCCACGCTGCCATTCGGCATCCGTACTTGGCGTCAGAGGTGGTCCCATACAAGGAGTCAAACGCACCGCATTGCTTTGTGGAGTCGATAGATAGAGATAACCTTTCTCCCAGGCGGTGGTGTGTCCGCGAGGAGCCGCCGACAGCAGACGGCGCACTCCCCTCGGCGATGGGTGCTCCTCTCTGTGTGTTGCTGCCACTGTCACTGTTGACGGGATCCTGCTACCTGTCTGCTCCATCTACTTCCGTGTCTGAGCAGTGTTGGTGTTTCCGCCTCTCCCCCTCCCCTCCCTCCTCCTCTTACCACTAGTCGCTTTCCTTTTGGTTCCTCTTTGCTCGTAGGTGCGTTTCTAGACCACTTGACGATACTCCCCTCCCCCCCCCTCCCTTTGCCTCGATCCATCTCTGCCGTGTTCCCCCGTCCCCTTCTTTCGTTCTGGCGCTTCCTCCTCCTCTGAATGGACGACGAGCTCTTGCTGCAGCTCAACGAGCCGGAGGACTTCCTTGTGGAGCCCGCAAATGCCGCTGGTGAGCAGAAGGAGTACAACCCCAGCAATGACCTGGACAGCGAGGAGATCTGGGAGGTGATCTCGTCCTTCTTTCGCGAGAAGGGGCTTGTCCACCAGCAGATTGACTCCTACAACGACTTTCTCATGCGCATTCCCCGCATGGTGAAGGACATTGTGGTGATTCCGATGCAGGATGAGCAGTACGACCCTGGGCTGGAGATGGACCAGGAGCCGGAGCAGCCACGCATTTCACTGGAGGACGTCGCCATTGCAAACCCGTCCCACGAGCAGGCCCACTATCGCCGCACGAGCGCGCCACCCCTCTTTCCGAACGAGTGCCGTCTTCGCGACATGACATACGATGCCCAGGCCCAGGTGGCCATTCGCGTGGAGCTGTACCGCCCCGGAGAGGAAGCGCCGCGGCACGCGTACCAGCAGAACGTAGAGTTGGGTCGCATCCCGATCATGCTCAAGTCGATGCGCTGCAACCTCGAGGGCAAGGACGAGGATGAGCTGCCCCGCCTGAACGAGTGCCCGCACGATCAGGGCGGCTACTTTGTTATCAACGGGACGGAGAAGGTGCTGATTGCGCAGGAGCGGCAGGCGGCGAACCACGTCTATTCCTTCTCCCGGCAGAAGGGCCTCCTGTGTGAGGTGAAGTCCATCGTGGAGGGCTCGCTGAACAAGCCGCGCACGCTGCAGATGATCATGCCGTACAAGAACAGAGGACCCGGCAGCGGCTTTGAGAACCTGGTGTGCCGCGTCGCGCAGATGGACGAAACGATCCCGCTCTTTGTGCTCTTCCGCGCGATGGACATGGTGACGGACAAGGAGATTCTGCAGACGGTGGTGCCGGACCTCAAGGACGCGGCCATGCTCGAGCTCCTCCGCGGCTCCATCACGGACGCCAGCTCTCTCAAGATCTTCACCCGTGATGACGCTCTCGGTTACATTGGCCGCCGCCTTGGTCGCCAGGACAGTATGGAGAACCTCAAGCGCGAGGCAGAGAGCCTGCTGATGCGTGACCTGCTGCCGCACATGGGCACCGACCCATCCGCGAACCGCAACAAGTGTCTCTTCATGGGGTACATGGTCCACCGACTGCTGCAGGTGGCCTTGGGCCGCAAAGGCGACACGGATCGTGACTTCTTGGGCCACAAGCGCATCGACGTCGCCGGCTCCTTGCTCACCTTCCAGCTCCAAATGTTCCTCTCCCAGGTCCGGAAGGAGATGATCAAAACCCTGCGCGACCGCACCACGAGCCACCGCGACCGTGTCAGCTTTGGCAACATCCTCCACAGCAAACTCGTGACCGACGGCCTGCGCCGCTGCCTGGCAACGGGGAACTTTGGCGATCTCAAGTCGGGGAACATCAAGACCGGCGTCGCGCAGACGCTGAACCGCCTTACGTACTCCTCGTCTCTGAGCAACCTGCGCCGCATCCAGAACCCTATCGCTGCCTCCAGCAAGGCCACGCGGCCGCGCAACCTGCACTGCACCCAGTGGGGCTACATCTGCCCCGTGGAGACGCCCGAGGGCGGGTCCATTGGCCTCCTGAAGAACCTCGCCCTCATGTGCCTCATCTCCCGCGGCACGAACCACACGGACGTGGTGCAGGCCGTCCAGGCCCGCATCAACGGCTTCCACTCCATCGGCTTGGAGGACATGGCCGATGTCCGTGTGGCCCGCGTCTTTGTGAACGGCACCCTCATCGGTGTCGACCGCGAGCCGGAGCGCCTGCTGCGCGAGCTGCGTGCTCGGCGTCGCAACGGCGAGCTCAGCAACGAGGTCAGCATCGTGCGTGATATCCAGGACCGCGAGATTCGCGTCTTCAGCGACGCCGGGCGGTGTCTGCGTCCCCTCTTCGTCGTGGAGAAGGGCCATCTGAAGCTGCAGAAGACAGGCATGGGCGACCTGCTCGAGCCCTCCAAGGTGGCGGATGGAAAGCGAGAGATCTCGTGGAGCCGGGTGCTGAAGAAAGGACACGTGGAGCTGATCGACTGCGAAGAGGAGGACTCCCTCCTCATCGCCATGACACCAGCAGACGTGGGCAAGAACTACTACCACTCACACTGCGAGATGGACCCCTCCATGATCCTGGGCATCTGCGCGTCCATCATCCCATACCCGAACCACAACCAGTCCCCGCGGAACACGTACCAGTCGGCTATGGGCAAACAGGCCATGGGCATCTACGCGTCCAACTTCAACATGCGCATGGACACCACTGCCCACGTCCTCTTCTACCCACAGAAGCCCCTCGTCCGCACAAAGGCGATGTCCTACATGCGCAGCAACGACTTGCCCGCCGGCCACAACGCCGTGGTCGCCATTGCCTGCTACACGGGCTACAACCAGGAGGACTCCATCATCATGAGCCGCTCCGCCGTCGAGCGCGGCTTCTTCCGAAGCGCCTTCTGGCGGTCCTACAAGGCGAAGGAGGAGCGACAGAAGAAGGACGCGATGGAGACCTTCGAGGTGCCGGATCGCAACATCTGCCGCACGAAGCGCGCAGACTACACCAAGCTGGACGTTGACGGCCTCATCAAGCCCGGTATGCCCGTCACGGGCGGAGACATCCTTGTCGGGAAGACGGTGCCGCTCTCGGCCGTGGACCTGGACAACATGGCCGCGTCGAACACGCACATTATGAAGCGCGACGTCAGCATCGCCTCTCGGTCGACGGAGAAGGGTGTGGTGGACAAGGTGATGCTGACGCTGAACAACAAGGATCGCTTCACCAAGGTGAAGGTGCGCACCATCAAGATCCCCAACATTGGGGATAAGTTCTGCAGCCGCCACGGCCAAAAGGGAACGAACGGCATTCAGTTCCGGCAGGAGGACATGCCCTTCAACAGGGACGGCATCGTGCCTGACCTCATCATCAATCCTCACGCCATTCCTTCACGCATGACAGTTGCCCATCTCATCGAGACACTCGCGGGCAAGGTGGCGTGCTACAAGGGCGGCGAGGTGTACGCCACCCCGTTCTGCTCGGTGGTGGTCGAGGACTTTGGCAAGGCCCTTCACCAGCTCAAGTCACAGCGCTACGCCAACGAGTGCATGTACAATGGCCACACCGGGCTGCCGCTGGACCACCTCATCTTCTTCGGCCCCACCTTCTACCAGCGTCTCAAGCACTTGTCAGGGGACAAGATCCACGCCCGCCCGCGTGGGCCTTTGCAGCCTCTGGTGCGGCAGCCAACGGAGGGCCGTGCGCACGAGGGTGGCCTGCGCTTTGGCGAGATGGAGCGCGACTGCATGCTGTCGTACGGCGCGTCCCAGTGGCTCCGAGAGCGTCTCTTCCGCGTCAGCGACTACTATGCCGTGCACGTGTGCAACATGTGCGGCACCATTTGCGTCGCCGACACGAAGCTGAACAAGTACCAGTGCAAGGGCTGCGACAACGACACGCGCATCTCCCACGTACTCATGCCGTACGCGTGCAAACTGCTCTTCCAGGAGCTCATGTCCATGGCCATCCTCCCCCGACTAGGGACGGGACCGTTGTAGTTGCCCCTGCCGTTGGCAGACGCTCAGCGGTTTCTCCAAAGGCGTTTCCCCATCTTCCCTTTCCAACGTTGCATTCCCCCCCCCCCCCCCAAAGGCACGACAAAGGGCGGGGGCATGAAACAGGTCGCTACTCCCATCCCCCTCTTTCCCTCTTCTCCCCTGGTGATGTCCACTGCTCCTCTGTTTCTCGGTCAGGGTGTACTTGTGTGCCTTTTTTTCTTGCCTCTCGCTCTCTCTCCCCCTCCATCTGTTCGCCGCCTATCATCCTCTGTAGCTTAACTGAGACGAAGTGTAAAAGAAGAAGGGCCGTTTCCGGTGGTAGGACCCGCACACAACTGTGTGTGTTTGTGACGGGGGAAGAGAGGAGACCCCACTGCCATGCTCGCTCCCGTGTGCGGCCCGCGGCAGTCGCGAAAGAAGGAATGGCGCCACTCGGAGTGCTTTGGCGGACAGCAAGGAGAAGTGAGGCCCAGGCATGCGCATGTCGGCGTTGGGCCACTGCATCCTTGTCCACTCCATGTACTTCCTCTCCTCTCTCTCTCCCTGTCGCCTCTTCGTAGATGGACAAGTCCGTAGTGCGGCAGCTTTTTCGCCAGTCTCTTCGCGTTGTTGCGTGTGCCGAGAAGTCCCCTGGGCTGGCACGACTTGCCGAGGCGCGGTGGGCGGAGTTCGTCCCCTCCGCTGTTCGCCTGCAGCCGGGCGACGGGCTGCGGGCGGCTTTGCGGCAGTGCTTTCGCGTGGCCCCGCTGACACCCGAGCACGTCGCGAACGGCTTTGGGTTTTTGCGGCAGGCCTCCCCCTCGCTGCTGTCGCTGGAGCTGGCGGTGCTGTGGGAGGAACTGGCTTCTCCGCAAAGGGCAGAGCCGAGCAGGGAGCCGTATGACCTGGTCGGCGGGATGGCGCTCCTCAGCGCCGCACTAGACGTGGCCAGGGCAGAGTCGCAGCAGACAACGCCAGGGTTCCATTCCCAAGCGCAGGCACTGCGGCAGCGGAGGCGGCTCTACGAGCGCTGGCTGCGCGACTATCTGCTGGCGCCGCTGCTCGTGGCGGGTGATCACGCCGAGAGACAGAAACCGCTCTCTCCGACTGTCCCGTGCATGAACCACTACACCAGCACGTTGAAGCGCCGCTTCCCTTGGCGACGGAACGAGGCCCGCCCAGAGGACTTCACGCTGGCATCCGTCGTCGAGCGGGGGCAGGGTGCTGAGTGCGTGCTAAACACGCTGCTACTCCTCAAGCTGGCGGGAGAGGCGACACTGCACTGCTCCTTCGCGGGCACAGACCTGGTCTTCCCTTGGGTGCGTGTGGACAGAAACCGGGGAGGGGCGGCGGGAGGGAGCGCACCAGTGTTTGCGTCGTGGTCGTACGGCGCGGTGACCAGAGCTGACGTGGAGCGGATCGCTCACACGGGCGATGCGCGGTGGAGTCGGCCCCACGATGCGCCGCCGTGCAGTCCCGCGGATGCCAGGAAAGGCGTACTGATCGTGTTGCTGAGAAAGCAACTCGCTTCTCTCTCCTCCGGCGAGGTGCGCTCGCGCGGCGGGGCTTCTCTGGCCACCTCTATCTGCAAGGAGCAGCTCATTCATCTACTGTCCTTGTAGGCGTGGCGACTCGCTTCCTGCGACGCTGGCTCCACAAGGCAGTGGGCGGGCTAGTTGGAGGGGAGGCCCTCCCCCCACCCTTTGCTTCTGGCCTTTCCCTCGTCTTTTCTCTCTTCGGTATTAGAGGGAGGACACAAACACAAAGAAGAAGAAACAGAAGGCACGCGGTCTATGAAATGCCCAATGGAAGAAAGTGCAGGGGAGAGAGGAGGGAATCACAGTGTGTGTGCATCTCTGTTGTTCTGCTACATGTCGTCAATGGAGTTTGCCCATTTTCCTTTCATTTCTTCTTGTGCCAAGTGGCTATCCAGCACGCTACATCGCTTTCCCCCTGCTGTTTATCGGCGTGGGACTCTCCCTTGTTCCTGTGATAGCGGGCCGCTTCCTCTCCTTCCGTGGAACCTTTTGGGCTTTTGTATAGCCCCACACTCCTCTCTCCACTCCCCTCCTTCTCGCTGCCCCTCCCGCTTGGCTACCGCGGCAGGGATATGGCTACTATCAAGGTGAAATGGGGAAAGGAGACGTACGACGTGCAGGTGGACTTGGCATCCACCATGGAGGTACTCAAAGGCCAGCTGCAAAGCCTCACTAACGTACCTGCCGAGAAGCAAAAGATCATGGGTCTGAAGCCGTCCTCCAGCAAGCCCGAGACCACCCTCTCCGATGCCGGCGTGACAGCGGGGAAGACCATCATGCTCATCGGCTCTGCCGAGGGCACGGCCGTCCCCACCGCCCAGGCGGCCGCCGTAGAGGACACATCTGGCGGCCACGCGGAGACGTCGGCTGCGTCCAATGGCCTCCGCAACATCGCCAACACCTGCTACCTGAACTCCGCGATCCAGCTCGTGAGGACGATTCCGCAGATCAAGGAGACGCTCGGTGCCTACGGGGGAAGCGACCCGCTCGCGAAGCAGCTGGGCTCCCTCTTGCTGGCCATGGACGCCACACGCGACCCTGTCACCCCCCTTGCCTTGTGGTCAACGCTCGTGCAGACCAACCCTTCCTTCGGCGAACGCGATGAACGCGGCGTGCCGATGCAGCAGGACGCACAGGAGGCCCTGAACATCTTGCTGCGCAGTGCCCAGGATGCCCTCCCGCCCAAGTACTCCCGGCTGTACAACGGCACCCTGCAGAAGACGCTGACCTGCGTTGACGACGCCGAGGACAAGGGCACCGTTACCGAGGTCCCGTTCACCATGCTCACGTGCAACATTGCGGGCGAGGTGCAGACGCTCGAGGCAGGTCTCGAGCAAGCCTTCAACGAGACGTTCACCGCGCGGAGCGACAGGCTGGGCCGTGATGACGCATCGTTCAAGGGCACAAGCAGGATTAGCGCGCTGCCCGAGTACGTTGTGGTGCACATGGTCCGCTTCTCGTGGAGGAACGACATTCAGAAAAAGGCCAAGATTCTGAAGCCCATCTCGTTCCCCATCACTCTTGATCTGGTGACGCTCGTCACAGAGGATCTAAAGCAGAAGCAGAAGCCGTACCGCGAGTCCATTCTCGCCCGTCGCGACAAGGAAATCGAGAAGCGCAAGCGAGGCCGGCACGAGATCGACAAGGAGGACGAGGGGAAGACTGAGGAGGTGATTCCTGCCGTTCTGCACAACGAGAGTGCCTACTATGAGCTGTGCGGCGTGATCTCCCACAAGGGCCGCAGTGCGGACGGTGGCCACTACGTCTATTGGGGCAAGAAGGCCAGCACGTGGCTCATCTACGACGACGAGCATGTGGCCGCCGTTAGCGAGGAGGACGTCAAGCGGCTGCGCGGCGTGGGCGAGGCCCACATCGCCTACGTTCTCCTGTACAGAAGTCGCGACCCCGTCTCCCACGTCCCAGTTCTCCCCCTGTGAGCTCCCCGTTAGCCCCCCCGCAAAGGGCGGAGGCAGTCTATGCGACACTCTCAACTGTCGATATTACTTAGTTTCGCTTCCTTTTCTGCATGTGCATCATCATCAATCGCTCGCTCCCCTGTAACGCGAGCATTAACAAACGGAAGCTCAATATCCCTATCGCAACCGATCTGTGTGTGCGCTGTGCCCCTCTCCACGACTGCTCGGGGGACGAGCATGTAGAAAAAGGAGGACGAAGAAAGGCCTCATTCACTGGCAAAAGCAGCCAGCGACGACAACCCTGTACAGTCGCTCAAACGGGGGCTGACGTACTGCACAGACACACGGAACCGGGAAACGCACTCTGTCCTGCCTGCCGCTGCATGTAGATCCAGTGTCGCAAACGGCTTCAAAGGCAGCGGAGAATACCCCAAGAAGTGGTCCGTTGCGCTCGCAACCGGCTCTCGCCGTGACGTGTGCTCAGTCGTTCGCTCTCCTTCTAGTGTCAGTCCTCGATCCCATCTACACTTGCTGTTTTGGTATTACACCCTCCTCCCCTCCCCTCCCCTCCTTCCCTGCATGACAAAGGAAACAGAAGCGAAGCAACAGTGTCTTGTGCGTGGACCAGGAAGCTTCAAGGAGAAGCCCCAGGAAGGCAAGACGGTCGGAAGCATCATCTGCTCTTTCACTCGTTACCCCGTCTGCGTGGGTCATTCCCCTTTCTTTGTTGGTTTCTGGTGTCAGTGGTGCGTCCTCTCGCCCTCCTCTTCCCATGGCATCCGCAGCACCAGGCGACTTCTTCAAGCGCAAAGCGAACGCACCGCAGGTGAGAACAATACGGCGCTTCTCCGATGTGGAGACGGACAGCGATATCGACTTTGATGAGGACAAGCCAAGTAAGCATTCGGTTGCCTCCCTCAGCTTCAAGACGGAGACGACGGAAAAACTGGCCGGGGAGGATCCTCGCCCACCCAAAAGTGCACACCCAAAGAGCGTCGAGGCGACAAGTGAGGGCAGCATTCTGTTCGAGTCCGGGTCTGAGAAGGACTCGCCTTTGGAAGAGGCACCAGCCGCGGCGCCAACAGTAGCCGCGGAGGCGGCACCGCCAGCACACCCGCCGCACCCGTCATCTCCCAAGACGCAACAGCCTTCATCGCTCGCAGAGAAGTTCTTTGGCAACGTGAGTGCCCTCAAGGGCCAAACTACCACCCCCAACGCGCAGCACAAAGGTCAACAGCAACAGCAACAGCAACAGCAACAGCAACAGCAACAGCAACAGCAACAGCAGCAGCAACAGCAAGAGCAGCGACAGCAGCGGGCCCCACCTGCGCGCCAGGAGCCCCCACCTCCAAAAGAGCAGCAAATCGTGGCAGAGGAGCCACGGAGAGCGCCTCCCGTGGAAAAGAAGGCCGCCGTCGCCAGTGCCCAGCCCACGCAGGCACCGACGAGCACCTCCCACCACCGGACAGGCCCTCCCCCGCCCCAGCAGCCCCCGCCACGGGAGGAGGAAGCTCCCCAGCGTACATCACTCGTAGCATCTAGGGAACACGCCAATGGGGGTAAGAGCGACAACACCGCCGAAGGAGCTGCCACCCCTCACTCCGACAGCGAGAGGAATGACACAGGGGATGCGTCCGATCGCCGTAGCGACGCCGGCTTCGCCGAACATGTGCTGCCAACTGACCAAGAGAGTCGCCGTAGAAGGACCTCCGCGGGGCATCCGCTGCCACCGCAGCAAGGGAGTCCGGCGGCTGAAGGGGGTATGGGCAACCGGCTCTCCTACCCAGTGGTGGAGGACGGGAACTTTGCCACGCCACTAGCTCGTTCTTCGCGCGTGGACGCGTCTGATGACTTGCTGGTCCGTGCACGACTCCGCCTCGAGGAGAAACGTCGGGTGGAGGCGGGGGCAGCTATGGCGAGTCGCTTGGGGACACCAAACCGCCGCAGCGTGGGGGCAGCCAGCAGTAATGGGCTGCTGCTCTCCGGTCGGCGAGGTGGCAACTCCCCCAGAGGGACGAGCCACTACGCAGTGCCGGCCACGCCAACGGAAGCACCTCCAGCGGCGTACCGGTATGACATTAGTGGGCCCGACACGTACGGCGTGGGAGGTCCGACTCCGTTTCGCTCGGGTGGTGCGCGTGTGACGGGCGTGGACGCCCACATGGTGGACGCGAAGCTGCGCCGCCTGTCTCAGGAGAACACCAGGCTTCAGGACGAAATCACCTTTCTCAACCGCGAGAACCAGAAGCTGCGCTCCGTCGCTGGGTCCGCCGACTCTGCGGAAAACGTCAAGATGCAGCTCACCGTGGACTTGCTTCGGAAGGAGTTGCAGTCGAAGGAAATGGACCACCAGTCGGACATGCGTGCCAAGGAGGCCGAGAAGGGCCTGCTTGCTGCCCAGGTGGCGGAGCTGCAGGACCAGAACGAGGGATACGCCGCAACGGCGTCGCAGTACCGGAGTCTCTACGAGGAGAAGGCGAAGGAGATCGAGTCGCTGAAGGTGAAGCTGCAAAGACATGGGCAGGACTTTGATGCGCTGGAGTACCGCCTGGAGACGGACGCGCAGCAGCGCCAAAGGGAGCTGGCGATGGAGCGGGAGAAGATGGACAAGCTCCTCTACCTAATCGACGACCTCAAGAAGCAGCGCCAGCACCTGCACGAGCTGAACCAGGAGGTGCAGGTTGAGCTCGCCGGCGTCAAGGACGAAAAGGCGCGTCTGGCGGAGGCGTTGGGATCCGCAGAGGAGCGCTATCGTCAGGCGAGGTCCGCCCAGGAGCAGGCCGTGGAGACCCTGCAGCAGGATGTCGCGCGGTTGAACAGCATGCTCAAGGAGAAGGACAGAAACCATACCGCTCAGCTTGGCGAGGAGCAGCGTGTTCACGCCAAGCTGCAGCAGCGACTTGACGAGTCGTTGGCGGATGGCCGCCAGGAGGTGGAGCAACTGCGCCGGTCGCTGGAGGCCTCACGGGAAGAGCAGAAGAGAGCCCTCGATGACGAGAGGGCACGGCGCTCGCTGACGGAAGAGAAACTGAGGAAAGCCGAGGCCGACTTCAAGGCCGCGCTGTCAACTTTCAAGGAGACAGCAGTCGCAGAGCACGAGACAAAGGTCAGGCAGCTGCGCGAGGATGTCGTGAGGGAGCGGCAGGCGCGTGAGGCGGCCCAGCTCGACGCCGACCGCATGGCGGATGAGGTGGAGCGAGCCCGAGAGTCCTTGGCGTACCAGTCGGCGCAGTACCAGACCCTGTCGGAGGACTTTGCGCACTCGGAGGAGATGCGCGACGAGGCCGAGCGCCGCTGTGGCGCGCTCACCACGACTTTGTCAGACATGATGCACAACGACAGCGAGCAGACGCGTCGCATTGCACAGCTCGAAGCGTCGTTGGCGGAACTGCGGCAACAGCTGTCTGACGCGGCGCTCGTCCTCCCCGGTGCTGCTGGGTGCTTGGACGGACCTCGAGGCGCCGGAGGCAACTCGATCGCGGCTCAGCTTCAAATGATGTCTAGCGAGAACGCACGTCTCACCAACGAGTGCGTGCGCCTGGCGGGTGAGCGAGATGCGCTCGTCGACGAGAACGGCAAAATCGCGGAGGAGCTGTTGAAGTGGAAGAATGAAATGAGGACCTTTGTGTCCTCCCAACTCAAGCAGCCGCAGTAGCACTGCGGTGGACGGAGCAGGCGCTTCCCTACACCGCTCTTGCCTCTCGAGTAGTGTCCTGCCCCCGTTGTGTGGCGCGGCCTCAAGCTCCCCCCATCCCTCCCCCCTCCCCCCCCATCCCGTATGCATGCGCCACCGCGCGTCTTCAACGGTTTTGTTTCCTTCATCGCTCCGCTCGCATTGTCCCTGTGTCAGCGGCGTGGCATGCGTCAGAAGCGATACACCTGTACCTGTACTGTACCCCTCTCCCTTCCTTCCCTCCATGTCCTTTCCCTCTCCTTCTATATTCTTTGTTTCCTTCGCCGGCGTCTTCCGCCTTGTTGGAGTGCGGCGACACCCGCCAGTGGGTTAAACGAGACGAGGGCGGGTCGAGTAGCGCATGCATCCGAGGCAGGAACAAGCACTACCCATGTGGCAACACCAGAGCCAGAGGACGGATCGTGTGCGCGTTGGGGGTGGAACGGTGGCAACGCGAGTAATGTCGCTGCAGCGATGGACCTTCAAGTGGAAGAACCAGTAAAGCAGCAAGGGAAACAGACGCGCCATCTCCTCTCTATCCCTTGCTGGAGACTGTACGAGCAGTAAACCCCTCGCACGCAGCACTAAACAGCAGCCGTGGCACCATCGTGTCACGATATTCTTCCTTCAAGATCGCTGTTCTTCTCTGGTTTAGTGATTCCTTCTCCACTCTCACTCACTCTTGCATACGCCCATACACACGGAAGGAGAGAAGAAGGTGAAGAGACGGGAGGCAGTACGTACGTGTCATGCAGCAGTGCCTTGCGTGGACTCCCAGGCGACGGGTCGCGGTGGCTGCTCCGCTTGTGCCGCTGCTCGCGCTCCTCTGGTCTTTCTCGTTTCTTGGCACATGGGCTCATGCGTCCTCCGTGGGCGAGGACGCTACACCGTATGCGGCAGCAGCGCCGAATGGCATCCGCGATGGCTCTGCGTCGCGAACGGAGGACCTCGTGCAGGGACACGGTGTGTGGGTGGACGACAGATACCTCTGCTACCCCGGCTGGTCGGGTGCGACGTGCAGCAATCCCCTGCCTGACCCTTGCTGGGCACTCACTATAGACGGGTGCGCCATCTGCCGATCCAAGAATGGCTGCGGGTTCTGCCGAACTACTGGTCTCTGTGTATCGACCGACTGGGGCCCGTACCGTGATGAGAGTAGCTGCAACATCAGCCTTGTCACCTCCACGTCGTTCTGGTGCCAGACCAACGCTCCTGAGGCAGGAGGAGGCCAAAACACCGCTAGGAGTTGGGTGGTCGTTGGCGTTTTGGAGGGCTTGTTGATGGTAGCTTTCTTGTTCTTAGCGATAGTGGTAATGCGCGAGCTGTTCAGGTTTCGTGAACGCAGGACGCTGTTGCGGAATCCGGAAGGCGGTTTACCTGATTTTGCAGAGGCCTGGGGCGATAGAACCGTTGTGGAGATGAGTTTGCTCACCCCACGCCTCGCCCAGAGAAAGGATGTCTTTGTCTGCGGCATACCCCTCAAGCGGTCCTCCCTTTGCGTGCTTTACAAACGAGCTCGCGGCCGAAAGCAGCACCCACACCACTCGGACTAATATCCGCACAACGGGCAGGGACCTTAGAGCATCATCGTTCTCCTTCTCTCTCTTCTTCCATTGGCTGTACTCAGCGCCAGAACTGCTGCTGCTATTCCCCATCATCGTGCTCGGACCCTTGCGGAAGGTGTTCAGCAGCTCCCCCCCCCTCCTCCTCCCCTCACCACACTATCCCCCCATTGCTGTACCTGCGCTATCCTCTTGCTAGTGGCGATTTGGCGCGATCCAGCTGTGCCTCCTCCCCCCTTTTATGCTCCTGTCGCTTTCCCTAGCCAGCCCCCGCCGGACATTTGCCACAAGCAACGACAAGAAAGATGAACAAGAGACAGAGAGTGATAAGGATCTGCGAGCCAAGGAAGTGGCGCACTCGTGGGAAGCAGCAGAGGATAGGAGGGGGAGGGGGAGGTACTCCATGGGACGGAGATGCGAAGTGTGCCACCCACAAGGGACGCTTTCCTCTCCCCAGCACATCATCTATATCTTTAGCACTTTGGAAAGCCCCTTGGGCTCTCACTGTGTAGCATCCGCCCAAAGTGTGAGGGTGGACATAAAGGGACTATTGCTTCTCCTTTGCTCGTCTCCCCGGAGCGTTTGAGATTTCGCAGACAGTTTGGTTCGCACTCCACTATTTGTCGCCTCACTCACTGTGAAGTACTCTCCGCTACACTCTGTTACTCTCTTCGTTATCCCTCATTGTCCTTCCCTGCGGCTCCGTTTTGCTCAGGGGGAGACCGACCTTCCACCTGGCGCACACAACGCTGACAAGGCACATGTGGCCTCTGCTGTTGCTGTGCCTCGTGTGCCAGCTACTGGCATTCGCTGGGGCGGTGCCGTTTGGCATCCCGGCTCCGAACAAGACGCAAAACTGCCAGTACGGGGTGAGTCTCGAGTGGACCACGCGAGTGGGAAGCAGCGTTTTCGCCACGCCAGCTGTCGTTGATTTGATGCGCGACGGCAAAAAGGAGATTTTGATGCCAACATTCTCGCAGTACCTGGAGGCTCTCAACGGCGCCAACGGCGAGGACGTGCCTGGCTACCCGTTCATTCACCCAAGGTTCAAGTCGTACGCTAGCCCGCTCCCCGTGGACGTTGACGGGGACGGCAACGTGGAGTGGCTCGTGGCCACGTACACTGGGGAGCTGCTTCTCTTCAACGAGGAGGGCAAGTCCCGTGGCCTGTTCAAAATCCCGCCTCTTGCGGTGAAGAAGCGATGGATGGACAGCCGCGGGAACCGCTCATTGACGGACCCCATCGACATTGGCCAACTCGCTGCCGTCCGCGTCAACAGGTCCCGCGCGAACGCACGCCTTCTTAACGACATCCTACGCGCTCGACAGATGCATGACCTGTACCTCTACCCCGCTGACCACGGCGCGGCGGCGTCGGGCGGGGCTCCTGGTGAGGGAAGGAACGGCGACGGCGACCGCGTGTACAGCCCGCCACGAATGCGCTTCCACACGCCGGTACGCGGTGCCCAAGCAGCAGCGGTGGCGGGCGATGCAGAGGGCGACCCCGAGGTTGCGAGACTCGAGGCAGCCTTAGGTGGCGGCGGCACCGTCCGAAGAACCAAGGACAGTGCCCTTTTGGACGAGGATGCGGAGCTGTACATGGATAAAGACGACAGGGCCATGGATGATGGAGTGGATGATGGAGTGGAGGACGCTCCCTTTGACGGCACAGACAACGCCGTGTTCTGGCAGGAGGAGGATGTTGGTGACTTTGACGACGAGGACGACGGGTACGATCCTGCAGACTTCTACGATGGGGACGAGCGGGCCTACCAGCACATGCCGGAGAGAGAGAACATTGCCGAAAAAGGCATTGGCCCGGAAGCGAGTCTCAGCGACGAGGCAAAGGCTTCTATGAAGTTGCTGTTTCACCCGGAGCTCTACCGCGCCAAGGCCGACTATGGCGATGAGGGAGACGCGTTTGGTGCCAAACACTGGCGGAGGAAGTACACCGTGAGCGTGCTCCCTGACGAAGTAGCCGTCGACGCACACATCTTGTCCACGCCGCGCATTGTCGACATTGACGGCGGCGGCGACCTTGACATCATCGTGCACGTGAGCTACTTTTTCGATGCTCAGCAGTCCAGCTCGCCTCTGTTCCAGACGACGGAGTTGCCGCGTGATGTGGACCCTGGCGACTACGTTGCGACAGCCGTGGTATGCATGAATCTCATCACCGGGGATCTGAGATGGGTGCGTCCCCTTCACCTCAGCACCAGAAGCGACCCCACCCCCGCGTACGCCCTCAGCTCGCCGCTCGTCGTGAACGCAGACAGGAAGGATGCCTCTCTGGAGGTTTACGTTACGTCGTCGACCGGCAGCGTCGTTGGCCTCTCCAGCGATGGCAAGGTGCTGCCGGGGTGGCCGGTGTGGCTAGGTCCGATGGCCGCCTCGCCCACGGCTGAAAGCCTGCTCGGCAACGACGAGCTCAACATCTGCGTTGGCGATGTGGAGGGGAAGGTGAAGTGCCTGACATCCACCGGGGACGTGCTGTGGGAGAAGAACGTTGTGGGCGGTGTGGCTGACCACATTACATACGGCGACATCAACGGCGACGGTCAGATGGACGTTGTGTTTGGGACCTCCGCCGGCCTCGTCTACGCGCTGGATGGCTCCACGGGTGCGACGCTCCCTTTCTTTCCGGTTGTGACGCGTGGCTCCATTGTCGCTCCTGTCCTCCTGCTGGACCTGCTGCGGCGGCGCTTCGGGCCCTTCAGGGATGGAGACCGCCCTGACAGCATGGAAGGCAACACGAAGCTCAAGTACCCCCCACTCAGCCTCGTGGTGCCCTCCCACGACGGCAACGTGTACATTATCCACGGACGCGATGGCTGCATCGAGACAATTGACATTGACGAGAAGTCCTCGTCCATGGTGCTCGCCGACGACCTCACGGGCAACGGACACATGGACCTGCTCGTCACGACCATCAACGGCGGCGTGTACGTGTTCGAGACGGCCACCGAGTACCACCCTCTGAAGGTGTGGGGCAGCAAAACAAAGGGACTGAACGGCAACTCGGCGAGCGAGAACAACGTTGGCATCTACATCACCCCGGACTACCGCCGGCCTCGCGACGTCCGAGGCGACAAGTTCCGTCTCAGGATCAATATCGAGGACTACCGTCCCCGCACTCTCAAGGGCCGGGAGTACGCCGTGTCCGTGTACGTTGGCACCCGCACCCGCGTGTTTCGTGGAGTGTTTCGTGAGGCGAAGGAGCACCGAATCCAGATGCGCACACCGTTCGAGAGAATGTACTCTAGCGTGACGGTGGCCATGACACTTCCCAACGGCCAAGTGTTCACCGACGTGATCTCGCTGAGCTTCAACATGCATTTCTTGTCCACCATCAAGTACGTCCTCGTCATCCCCTTTGTGTGTGTCTGCTGCGCTTTGATGTTTGTCCACAAACGGCACGAGGTCGAACTGAGCCACTGAGGACTGGGCTATATAACTCTTCCTTCGCAGTCTCGCTCCCGTGTTGCGTGCTGCGTGTTGCGTGTTCGTCTTTCCTCTCTCCCTGTCGAGTTCCCTCCCCCTTTTTCCTCTCTCTCCGTATTCCGTCCACCTCTGAGAGGATATACCGTCTTCGATATTTTCTGTCGATGCGTGTGTCGGAGTTACTTGTCTAGCCCCCCAGAAGGAGAGAAAGCGGAGGTTTGGGGGAGAGAGCGCACTCATTGCAGTAGTAGAGACAAGGGCAGATATCCACAGTGGGACATCGCACAGTGTTTGGCTTCTTCCCCCCCCCCCCCCGCGCGGCATCCGGGTCCGACTCTGTGTGTGTGTCTGGATGATAATCACACGCTCTCTCCGCCTCCCTTCTCCTGCAGCCTCGACCCTTTTTGGTAGGATTCATCACTGTGCCTGCCTCCTTCCCCTCCCCATTTTGTGCTGCCCACCATGTTTCGTACTTGTGCCGTAACCCGTCAACTACCGCGCCAACTTCTCGCAAGCAGCATTGGCTACTCGAGCGCGTTTGTGGACCGCAACGAGCATCCTGTGAGGGATTACCAGCAAGCCATGTCCCTGTACTCCCCCGCGGCGAGCCAACTGCGCAGACGGAGAGGCCACACCGAGCGGCAGAGGAAGTACACGGAGAAGGCGCGGCTCATCAACTCGATGGCCCGAGAGCGTGTTGGCAAGGATACCTGAGACCCGGAGGTTGTTGTCTGAAGGGTGGGCGGTGGATTTCTTGTGTTGCACCGACGACGAAAGAAAGGAGGATGGGAAGGGCAAAAATAAGCAGTAGTGGCGGGTCTGTTCGTCTGCGAGGATGCTGTAGGAATGTAAAGTGAGCGGACCAAGAACACTCACACATATGAGCCGAGGGATCGCGTTCCCGCGTGCAGACCATTCTCTCAGCTCTTCTTGTTTATCCCGCACCGTAGTCGTCCGCGTGTCCCGAATCAAAGTATCCATACCTCCGCCCACCTCCCCCCTTCCCATACCCATACACACACGCACACGAGAGCTCTTGCGCTACAGCCGCCTCCACTCACTTCCGATGGAAGGGAGGAGAAGAACGCTGGCACTGGGCATTGAGGGCAGCGCCAACAAGATCGGCGTGGGTGTTGTTGACCATTGCGGCACTGTGCTTTCGAATGTCCGTGAAACGTACATCACCCCGCCGGGCACGGGGTTTCTTCCACGGGAGACAGCTAATCACCACACCGAGCATGTCTTGCTACTTGTGCAGCAGGCGCTCTCGGAGGCAGGGGTGTGCCCGGGTGACATTGACGTGATTTGCTACACCAAGGGCCCTGGCATGGGGGCCCCTCTCTCGGTGGGGTGCACTGTGGCCAGGAGCCTCTCTCTCGTGTGGGGACGCCCGCTGGTGGGGGTGAACCACTGCATTGGGCACATTGAGATGGGTCGTGTGGTGACCGGCAGTGAGAACCCGGTGGTGTTGTACGTTAGTGGCGGGAACACGCAGGTCATTGCGTACGCCGACCATCGCTACCGCATTTTTGGCGAGACCATCGACATCGCCGTTGGCAACTGCCTTGATCGGGTTGCGCGGCTGCTGGGCATTCCGAACGACCCCGCCCCCGGCTACAACATTGAGCAGCAGGCGAAGAAGGGCAAGGTGTTCCTTGACCTGCCCTACACCGTGAAGGGGATGGATATGTCGTTCAGCGGTCTGCTATCCTACATTGAGCTCCTCGTGCAACACCCCCAGTTCACCGAGAGGAACTTGGCAGAGGCTGCGGCCAGCCGACGAAGGGGTCGCGCGATGCCCACCTTGCAGTTGCAGACACAGGAGACCTTCAACGCTGACGACGTCTGCTTTTCCATGCAGGAAACCATCTTTGCGATGCTCGTCGAGGTAACGGAAAGGGCCATGTCGCAGGTGAAGGCAAAGGACGTGCTTATTGTCGGTGGTGTCGGGTGCAACGAGCGGCTGCAGGAAATGATGCGACATATGACACAGGAGCGCGGCGGGCACTGCTTTGACATGGACCAGCGCTACTGCATCGACAACGGCTGCATGATCGCCTACGCCGGGCTGCTGGAGTTCCTCTCGGGCAAGACGACACCTCTCTCCGAGGCCACCATCACCCAACGGTTTCGCACCGACGAGGTGCACATCGGCTGGCGTGCGGCGTAGCTTTCCCTCGCTGTATCAGAGGTGCCCCCCAAAAAAGCACACAAAGAAGGAAAACAGGGCGAGTTGCCGTTGTAGATGCGGAATCGTGTTTGGCGTCGCACTCATTTGCTTGCGTGAGCAGCGGAGTGGCTCTCACTGATGCCGATTTGCTTCTCGTTCCTGCATCCATACCACTCTTCTCTCCGCGAGGGGGAGGCCGCATGTCTGGAGGAGAGTCCGTCCATGGCAAAACAAGGAGAATGGTCCGGTGTGTCCTGCAACACCCATTGAGACCACCTCTTCCTCTGACCCCCGCTGTCTGTTGCTGAAACGATGAAGAGACTGTATAGACCTCATTCGCCCCATTGACACACACACTTTGCGTCCTTGTGCCACCTTTGGGACCGTCTCCTCTGCCAACAAGGAGGAGGCAGTGGTCACCCTGGGAGTGTACCGTTGCCACGAAGGCTTGCGGGAGCCGCATCGCATAGCGGCATCACACCGGGCAAGAGCGACGGCGCCGCAGCGGCAGGCCAACAGGATCGGGAGAGTCCGGAATGCCCGGCGGTGATTTGTGGCTGCAGCTTCTTGGAGAGGTTGATGCATGCACGACGGTGGATGGATAAGCTGGACCAGTTCGACGTGAGCGGCTACCCACAAGGGAGCTCTTCTCTCGCTCCCTTCTTCCCAGGAACACACACACACACACACACACACACTGGTACTTGGTGCACATGCGTGTCCGTGTGTCTTCAGTGGTTTTGCGACTCTCTTCTCTTCCTCTCTTTTTCACTGCGACATGGGACCATTGGAACCTAACTACTCACTTGTCGACGCCTGCAGAGGATTCTGCGTAGCATAGCACAATCGTATCCTTCTAATGCCCATCCTACCTCTACTTCTCCCTTCTACTTGCTGTCCCAGTGCCACCCGTAGCCACACACAGCCTTTTGCAAGAAGTGCCACCGACCTCAACAAGGAGAAGACGGAGCTATCAAGAGGCTCACACTCACACCCACCCACTCGCTGAACAGGGGAAGTCGCTGTTGTACCGTTGCCTCGTTGGCAGTCGCACCAGCTCTTTCTTCTTTTCTTTCTTTCCGTGAAAGGAGGGCTAGGTCTCCCCCCTGACGCTTGCTTCTCATGCCCGCGAAGAATGCTGACGCGACGTGGATGAAGAACCACCCGCTGGAGGGCGACAGCATTGTCACTGGGTTCTATCACTTCCTTGCGAAGAAGAACCCCAAAACGATGAAGCCGTGCCGGGACATTCTCGTGCCGGACACCATCGTTTTTGAGCACAACTTTCCCCGTGGGTGGTACACAACCGACATCAAGGCCCGCGAAGTCACGCGGAAGCAGGGGAGGGAGCTGGACGCGGCGACGATTGAGAAGGGCTTCACCGAGAACGTGCCCGACACGTGCCCCATTGTGGCAACGTACCTCTGCATGCAGGAGGAGGACCTGGGCAACGGCGAAACGGAGACCAAGACGCTGGTGGAGGTACTGAACAAGGATAACATTGGCGAGTTCCTGTCTCGCAAGACGAAACGCGAGGGCATCTTGCAGAAGTTCGTCCAACCCAAAGGATACCACAACAGCGCCATCAAAGTGGTGTGGAGTCCCCGTGTCTGCATGGTGCAGCGCCGGACCAACAAGTACACGATCTCTGACAAGAAACGCGCCGAGGGAGACCCGTTCTCCACCGTTGTCACGTACGAGGGACCCACGTTTCTCAGCGAGGAGGGGACCGTCTCGGGGAACATTGCCGAAGAGGCAAAGCGGCTTTGCGGCCACATTGTCCAGCACTTCTACTACACGGAGCACAAGTTCATCACGCGCATGGTGCTGTACTTCAAGGCGGACAGAAAGGATCGCCTATGGTTCCTGTGGTGTGGCTCCCTGCGCGTGTCGGACCGGGGAAGCCACAGCGAGATGCCCGTGACGCTGAACACCAACTTTGCCGAACCCACAGAAGGCGGTGCCGGCAGCGGCGGCTTTGACGAGGATCGGCTTCTTTGGGACGCCGACCAGGCCTATCTCCGCGTCACCAGCGACGAAATGTTCTTTGAGACGTATATGAAGCATGTGAAGCTGGACACGCTCGTTGGCGCGGAAGGCGGGGAAGGGGGGCGAGCGGATGGCCAACGATCGACCACCACGGGCGGCTTCGCCGCGAACGCGAACGGCGGCTCTGCGCTCTCCGACGCGGAGGGAGTTGCCCGACAGGCCGCTGCGGATGGGCAGTCCTACTGGGACTGGAGCACCATGCCGCCGCTGGTGCAGGAGACGCACGAGCGCTTTGCCCGCGAAAGGGAGGAAATGACAGCTCTCTTCGAGGACCTCTTCTACCAGGCTCGCAGCCACGCCTGCACCGCCCCCAAGGCACCGCCGTTCGTGCTTGAAATACCCGCACGCGCGCGCGAGGTGCTGACCGAAAGCAGAATCGTTGACCTCATGCGCCGCCTGCGCTTACCTCCTGTGCCTCTGCACCGCAGCCACAGCGACGCGATGGAGGAGGAGGAGGACGCGCATGAGGGCAAGCTGGACCACAGCGCGAGTGCCCCCATGCGCTACACGGTCGACACCGCAACTCTCAAGACACCCGTGACAAGGCTCAGCGACGAGGCGAGGAGCTGGGTCGAGGCGCTGTACGATGACAAGGAAGCACGGCTCCGTAGCGCTGCGGTGCGCCTCAACGGTGACGCAGATGCCCTTCGCGCAGAGATTGACACGCTCTGACGATCGCTTCTACGCCTCTCCTCTTTGTGGCACGGCATCCTATCCGACGGTAGTGGTGGTGGCAGTACCCCGCCTCTGTGGTGATAGGTCTGCTCGTGGGCTTCCTTGAAACAGTGTCACCTTTGTGGATCCTGACATGTATCCTTTTTGGTTTCGGGCTATTCGTCCCGCTTTCTCCTCTCCTCTCCTCTCCTCTCCTCTCCCCTCTCTTTTCCTCCTACATGATGTTCACTATCCTCCCTTTGCACACGAACGAAGGCACACAGATACACAGGTGAGCCGACTATGCGGGAACTCGGACATCCCAGAAGGCGCTGTTTTGGCTTGACGGCGTCGCACAAGAACCGGCACCAGTAGAACGGGCAGAGGCAGCGATGCCTTCACACGGTTTCCTTCTAGTCCCCACCCCCCGGACCATTGCACGTGCTGCCTGCTCCGCGCAGTGCTTCCAAAGCGACCTTCTCCGCATTGAACCTGATGCTTACTGCGTCTGCATAGTAGTCAAAAGCTAGGATATACTTTTCTTTTTCTTTATCGTTTCGCTATCGTTTCATTTCAACGTGTCTTCGGTTTCTTCGCGCTGTGAGGAGCAAGAAGGTGGGTGTGTAGTTGCAGGTTAGCATTAAGCCGGTCCCGCTGGTTGAGTAGAAAGCGCTTGCCATTGCGTACGCAAAGCCGTTCCTCGTGAGATTCACCACTACCCCACACCAAAAACACAAAAACCAAACCAACCGCACCATGTACCAGGGCTATCCTCCCCCAGGCCAGTACCCTCGTGGTGGCTACGGCGGCTACGGGATGGGTCGGGGTGGCTATCCCCCTCCGCACGCCATGCCCTATGGCCAGTACCCCGCCCCAATGTACCCCCAAGGCTACGGCTACCAGCAGTACCCGAACGCCATGTACGGAGGTCCGCATGACTACCCTGCCCCCGGCTTCCCTGGCGGCCGTGGCCGTGGGAACGGCTTCTACCCCCCGATGGCTCGCGGCGGCGGCGCGTACCCTGGCGGCCCGGGCTTCCGCGGTGGCCGCGGTGGCAATCGCCCGTACCGGAAGAAGAAGCCGTTCGTGGGCGGCTCGCTGGAGACCCAGAAGGAGTGGGAGCGGCAAACCGCGTGCTGCTTCTTCAAGCAGGGGAAGTGCAAGTTCGGCGAGAACTGCCGCTTCGTACACGACGAGAATAGCGAGCTCGCCTGCCAGTTTGGCGACAAGTGCCGCGTTCACGGCACCGGCTCCGGAAGCGACTCCTCCAGCGAGTCGGGCAGCGAGAGCTCGAAGAGCCGCACCTCGACGCCCGCTGCCGAGCAGAAGAAGGCCGAACACAAGAAAGAAGTGAAGGCGAAGGAGGTGAAGAAGGACGAGAAGGACAAGAAGGAGGTCAAGAATGAAGAGGCGAAGAAGGAGGAGGCTAAGAAGGAGGAGGCCAAGAAGGAGGAGGCTAAGAAGGAGGAAGCGAAACAGTAGGCTGCATGGAATGAGTGCAGCAGTTTGTTTCACCGATGGAGGGGCAAGGGGCAGCTGAACAGCCCGTTTTCGCCGTGCGCTGCCAGTGTCTATAGCCCCCCCCCCTCCCCCCGAACTTTGACGCTTTACCCCTCTCCCCTCACTATGGCGGATACGAAAGAAGAGCGAGGCATGTAGGCTCGCTGTCGCCTTTCCTCCGCATTTCGTCTCCTGCGTGGGTGTTTCCGTCTGCGGCCTGAAGGTGAAGAAGGGGGGAGGCGATTCACACGGCGGGCCCACTTCCCCGAATGTCCACTCGGGTGTTTCTATGACTGTCATCTTCAATTGGTTTGGTCAACAGTGACGCGTGACTCCACAGCTCGAGCGCGCCTGTGCCTCTCTAGTTCCCTGTGCATCGATCGCATTCACATGTCCCGATTCGAGGCACCTGCCCTCCCTCCCCTCCTCCCCCCATTCAGCATCTCAACTTGTTCCCTTCTCTTTTCGTTCTGTTCCTTCCCCATCATTCGCGGACGTTCTTTCCTTTTAACTAACTCTTAAAAATCAAAGAGCAGAGTGGAGCACAGCGGAGTCCTCGAGCGCGACAATGCAGCCGTTGACAAGAGATGGGTGTGGGGTGAGGG
>JASAOB010002581.1:0-19997 GCA_030849825.1 Herpetomonas tarakana | reverse complement strand
GGGTGCCGATGCCCACCACGTTCCTTGTCTATCTCTCTATCCCCTCCCCCCCCCTCCGTCCCTTCCTCTTCCCTTCCGTATCACACATCGGGGTGAAGTGAGGGTTGGGTGGGGAAGGAGGTAGAGATTGCCGAGTCGGCAAAAAGACACACGAAACGTCTCCCTCCCTCTCTCTCTCTCTCTCACACAAAAGAGGGACGCACAACACACGCACGTTCATTCATGCATGTCTGTGGCTGTGTGCCTAGAACTCCTTCACTCACTCTTTCTGAAGCGTTTGTCGTTGATGTCGACGGAGTGGGGGTGGAATGAGAGTGACCCGTGCGCACGTTACACGAGAGGGGCAAGGAGAAAGGAGAGGGGAGAGGGATGAAAATGAGTGAGGAAGAAAGAAAGCAAGAAAAAGAAAGAAAACACACAGTAGGGTGAGAGGAAACGCAGAGATACATGAGCCACAAAGCGGAAGGAAGAGAATGGTGTTTCACACAAGGCCTGGCACAAACAAGCACACGTAGACGTACCTCACACGCACATCACACATGCACACGTGCGCGCGTACGTGCTGGGAAACAGACAGGTGAGAGTGGTGCACCTGTAACAACACGATCGGGCACGAAGCGCCCCCCCCCCCCAAAAAAAAAAAAAAGTTGCCGGAAGCGGACGAGAGAGGGGGGGGGAGTAACGTGAAGATCACGGATGATAAGCAGCAGTGATCAAAGACAAAAGGTGATAAGATGAACACCAATAACAATAAACAAGAAGTGAAGACAGCAAGGATGGACAGCAGCCAATTGGGTGATAGAAGCGGGGAAGGAGTGGGAGCTGGGTTCACTGTGTTCATACAACTGTGCTCGGCCATATGGATCTGCGAAAAAGAGGAGAGGCTCTCCATTCCCTTTTGTTGAGAAGAGAGGGGAAAGAAGGAGAAACAGAGAAAAAGGAAGCGAGAACTAAGTGAAAGTCACATGACGAAGAGGAAGATGAAGAAGGAGAGGGGAGAAGAGAAGGAAGAGCGTGTGTGTCTGTGTGGATAGGATGAAAGCACAAGCATCCAGAGGAAAAGCACGTGAAACGGGAGGGGTGGGGAAGACAACACACATGATGAAGCCATAAAAGTGATTGGTACTGTTTCATTTTTTGAACAAGGAAACAGGAGGACTCAGCCGAAACAGCGGCGACGACTCTCAGCTCAAAAGATCGTCCGAGGCGAGGTAACGGCAAAACACAGAAACACACACACACAGAAAAGGGAGCCCTTGCAAAGATGAATGAAGGGGAGAGGGGGGGGAAGCAAGAATGGAACTCCATACATAGTCCACAGTTGGGAGGGGAGAGGATGGGGAGTTCTTGGTTTCCATCTCTTCGCAAACAGAGTATGAAGTGGTGCGAGGAGGAGGGATTGGAGAATGGAAACGGGAGGAGAGAACAGAAGCACAGGAAGGAGATGAAGGAGAGAGAATGGAGCTTCGCTCCTTGTCAGCTCGTCCTTCACCCCATCGCTGCCCCCTCATCTGCCATATATATGTGGGGGTGAGGATAGGGAGAGAGAGGGGGAAAGGGGGAAGGGAAGAAGAGGACCAAGGAGGAATGCGATTGAGCATTCACTCTCCCTCTCCCTTATCCGCGTAATACTGTGTTAAATGCTTCTCCTGGTGCTGTTGCTGTTCATTGAGTGTTACCTTCTCTGTCCCTTCACTCTCATCTTCGCGGTTCTCCCTCAGCCTTCTTCCTACAAGAAGATGCACATGATGGACGAGATGAGGTAGCTACACATGCAGATCAGGTACATGGCGAACCCGCCCTCCGGTACCGCAAACATCATAAACGGAGGGATCTGCAGTGTGTCACTGTAGCAGCTGGGCTCGCAGAGCATCTTGAGCAGCATGGAGCAGGCGCTTGTCACGCAGGCAATGTTCACCCACGTCATGACCCACAGCACGGGCAGGAACAACCGTGAGAAGAAGTTGGAGATGACTAGGACGAGGCAGAGGAAGGAGGTGAAGATGCTCAGCACCCCAAAGATCTGCGCCGTGCGGAACGAGTTTCGGAACTCCTTGCAGGGGATGTCCTCGATGTTGTACACCTGATGGATGACTTGGTTCTGAAACCCGTAGTAGCTCACGTTAATGTCGAGGTCCACGGTGAGTGCCCACATGGTCACCTTGACGGAGCCGGCGACGTCCGCGCCGGGAATGGCATTGTTCAGTGAGTACTGCAAGCCCCACTGCACGTTCTCTACTTGCACAAGACGCGAGCCGGCTAAGTTGGTGACGGAGATGGGAGGACTTTGAAAGAGGGTCATGCACAGACCGCAGATGAGCAGCACAAAGAGGACGGCGTAGATGAGCGTCAGGGCATGTCTGATGTAGAACATCTTTCTTCAGAAAGGAGGAACCAGGAGGTGTGTCTGCTCTCAATACTTGGTGACTCTCTGACTAAAAGAGAGGAGGAGGGGGGGAAGGGGTCCTTGGCGAGACAGGTAGAAGAAAGGAAATGCAGTTTCTTCTCGTCACTTCTGCTGTTGCTACCCACAGAGAGGAGGGGAGGGAGAGAGAGAAGAGAGCAAGTGGGAGGGGGTTCAGCGGCACTTCATGCATCTTGCGGGCGATTGTGGTATCGTGCGCACGCAGTAACCCAGTACCGCTCTGCGCTATCCAAGTGATGAGACGAGCACCATGTACGCGTATCACGGACTCGTCCCTTTCCGCTGTGTGTGTTGTGTGACTTTCCTCTTCTTTCCTTTCTGTAATGAGAGGATGTCGGAGGAGGAAGAGGAGGAGGGAAGGGATGGTCCGCCGTGAGGTATCGAACCACAAAACCAGCTAGGGAGTGGAAATATCGTTCTCACTTTGCTCCTTCGCCAGCAACACCACTATCACCACCACCACCGCCGGGAAGAGCGGGGCCACTGCTATTGTGGTCACCCTCCACCTCCGCAGCAGCGGCCCTTCCCGCGCTTCCCACCATTTGCCGCCAATACTCGGGGAACTGCTGTGGGCTACTCCGATGCAGCGGTGTTGCCACCGTCGGCCCGCGCGGCATCCACAGCCAGTGGCTCGGGGTGTTTGCCTTGTGCCAGCGAACAAGGAAGCGGTGCTTGGCGCGGTGATTCTGCTTGAACAGGTTCAGCGGGAACTTGGGCTCGACATCGCCCAGGACGGGCATCAACGGATGCTGCGACCACTCCCGGTGCAGTGCCCGGATCTTGTCGAACTCGGCGCTGCCGTTGCCACCGGTGCGAAGCGTCTCGCGCATCATCCAGTCCCGTAGCTGGTCGAGGTGGTCGTAGGTCAGCCTCACCGGGCGTGGCAGCCACTCGACCGGTCCCTTGTCGTACCACGCGACGTTGTCGCTCGGCTTGGAGCGCATCTTGTTGGCACGCCCAAAGCCCCCGCGCTTGGGCTTGGGGTGGGTGGTGCCAAAGACGTGAAACCGCTCTGGCGTCGCTGTCAGCAACGACGCGGACCGACGCATTGCCTTATCTCTCCTCTCTCTCTCGAGGGGGGGGGGGAGAGATGACCTACTGGGTGCTATGGCTTGGTAATCTTGTCCTCACACGCGCGCTCTTCTCGATGAGTGAGAAAATGGCGTTCGGGTTCCTACCACTGACACTGAGAGGAGAGGAGAGGATATGTTGTTGTTGTTAGCGGTGTGTGTGTTGCAGCGGCGACACAATCCGTTTGGTTCCCTCTCGCTACAATGGCTCTTCGCGCTCGTCTTAGAATATGGCATCATAGGGGGCAGCGAAAAGAGAAGGAGAAGGGGGGGGGGGGGAACGAGCGGCAGGGCGAGCGGCAGGTGCCCTTTTAGAAGAAGAGCCGCTCGCGGTGCTGTCGCAACAGAAGGCAAACCTCACTCGCGCCATCCTCCCTGGCGCGCTGGAACACTTCGGCAAACACCTCCGGCTCCACCGTGACACTGGACAGCAGGCCCTCCTCCTGCGTTGTCTGCCCACTCGGCTGCTGTTGCTGGGCGGTCGGGGAAGCGTCGTGTGGACGCCGGTTGTGCGAGTGAGGGAACAGAGCAGAAGTGAGGAGACTCCCCACCAGGGACCAGTGCCCTGCACGGGCGAGACACAGGAGCAGCACGCCAAGCGCATTGCCAAAGAGAGGGGAAGAGGAAGCGCCGTCACCAGCCGCGCCGGTCGCACGGGCGATCACGGACTCTGTCAGCGCCGTGTAAAACTCCAGCGACGACGACGCGTGGGGCGAAGCATGCGTCGCGCTGGGGCTGTTCGCAGCGGTTGTGGCGTTGTAGAGGACAGCGAGACGGGCGGCCGCGGCGGGCACGAGGAATGCCCCGCAGAGGGCGTGCAGACAGTGCGCGTCACGTCGGACCGCGTCCGTCACGGACGCACTCCCCGAGAGGAGCATCTTACGGAAGCTATCCACGCCAGCAGCGGTAAGCACAGCAGTCGCTGCGGCGCTGGGGGCACCGTCCTCCTCATCCTTCTCGCTTCCTGCGTGCTCCGCATGGGCGTCCTCGGCCAGAATCGCGTCATTGCCCCCCATATCCTCGCCGCTGCCATCGCTGCCGTCCTGGACAGGTCCGCCAGTATTACTCTGGTTGCCCAGAGAGAGGTGGGGCTGCCCGCCCGATGCCAATGTTGAGGACGAAACAGCCGCCTGATAGCACTGCCGCAAGAACGCCAAGGAGCGGGCCAGTGCGTTGGCTGTGACAACGTCCAGCAGACCGTCCGCCACCTGGCACGGACCCTCGTCCCCCTCGTCCTCTCCGAGCGCGGCCGTCCTCGCCAGCAGCGATCGCACCGTCTCCGCCTCCAGCCCTGCCACTTCGGTCTCGCGGGGCAGTTCAGAGCCCTGCACCTCGTTACTGTCGCTCGCTTGCTCGCACGACAACAGAGACAGCAGTGCACGCCCCTCCTGCCTGGCTCTCCTCCCCGCGACACCCGCCGCCGCCATGACCGCAAGCTCCGCCTCCGTGAAGAGAGGGGGGGACGCCACACCGGCGGCAACGTCTTGACGATGCTGCTCCAGGGCGGCCACGTCCCCGTCCGCGACGGCCACGTACAGCTTTGCGCTGCGGACCTGTTTCTGAAGGTCGCTTGGTGAGGAAGGCGGTGGTGGTGGTGACCCGGACGAGGACAGGGAAGGAGAAGAGGAGGAGCCCAGGCCGTCGAGCAGCTCATTCGCGAGGCTCGCCAGCTCCCCCCACACCGCGTCGGCCACGAGGAAGTGCTGATGTTGGTGGGGTCCGTTGGCACCGTCGGGAGAGCGGAGGATGCGGCGGAGAAGGTTCGGCAATCCCTCGGAGAGCACTCGCCGCCGCATATCGCTAGTGCCAGAATCGTCAGCGTAGTCGGCATGGCCACCCTCATTGTCGTCGTGGGAAGTCGTGCTGCTGCGGTGCTTGGCGGCGAAGGACGCGGAGGACATGAGCGCGCGCACGGAGGACAGCACGCTCTCCTGCATCACTGGCTCCCGCAGCGCCGACTCCCTCTCCGTTGCCGCCGAGGGAGGGGCCTCGGTGCCTTCTCGCTCGCTCAGCGCGATCCGTACCGCCTCCATCACCTGCATCACGTCCTGTGCCTGCCACAGCGTCCTATCGGCAAGGACACCCTGTCGGCCGTAGAACAGCGTCGAAAGAAACTCCACCGCAAACTGCTCGAGCAGCACGGTCACAGCGGCGCTCTCCTCCCCCTCCTCCTCGGCCCTACCCCCGCGCTCCTCACAGTTCGTCGCAGACCACGACGAAGCACTGGATGGCGAGGAAAGCTCCGAAACCCAGAGCGCCGTGTTCAGGCATGGCCTGCGCGTCCCCGCCTCTCTTGTCACGAAGCCGCGCAGAAAGGCAGCGAAGAGGGACAGGAGAAGAATGTCGGAGCGTGTCTCCGCTGCGCACTGCGCGAGGGAGAGGTAGAGACGCGTCAGTCCCACCACCGTCACGAAGCCGTCAGACCCCTCGTCGCTCTCGCCTGCGCGGCGCTCCACCCTCCCTTCCGCCTTCTTGGCTGCCATATCAAAAGACTCCAGCGACACCGCGGCCGCGGTTGCCTCTGTCTGGGCACGCGGACTGTCGCCCGTGTGCGGCGGTGACACAAGGAAAGAGTGGTGACGAGTGAAGCGCCGCAGGAGGGCCGCCACAGCCGCCCGCTGCACCTCTGGCCTTGGCAGCCAGAGTGACAGACCGTCCCCGCTCTGTTCCCCACCACCGGCTCCTCCCCTCTCCGTGCCCTCGTGATTGTCGTCGTCCAGCTCCTCCAACGCCTCGGGTTCGGCCTCGGTGAAGAGCAGGCCGAGGGCATCGGCGGCAGCCAGCAGCGGCAAGCCGTACTCGCTTAGCTGATGCCGAACATACCGTGAGGACGACGACGCCCCGCTGCGCCTGTTCCACGCCGCGGCCGCACCAGCGGAGACGGACAGCACCTGCGAGGGAGAGGGAAACTCGGTCAGTACCGTTTCCACGAACTCCCTCTTCTCCTCCCACGACGGCTCTCGCAGCAGCGGTGCCGTTGCTGCTGCGGTCGTTGTTGTTGTTGTTGTTGCTATGGGCGACGCACCCGTCCCGCCACCGCTGTCAAGGAGCGCTAACGCCCATGAAGTCCTCGCCTGCCTGTTGGCCGCCTCCCTCACCGCGTGGGGAGGGGCGGCCGCAGCTGGCGGTGGTGGAGGTGGAAGGCGAGACTGCATCGTCACCTCGGCCTGGGCGTCGGGCAGCACCGGCAACAGGTACGAGTCCACCACGGCCCTCAAATCGTCCAGCAGGAAGGAGGGAAAGACAGGCCCGCGGCCTTCGCCGAGGATGCGCGGCAGCAGCCAGGCGTGCAGCGCGGCTCGATAGTGCCCATTCGCCACGCTCTCGTGGAACGCGCGGTAGACGAGCTCGTCCGTCAGCACAAAGCCCTGCATCGATTCGAGACGGTCAATTTTTTTATGGATGTTGTCCATCTCCTCCACGAGGGAGGGCGGCAGTCGGTCAAGAAACAGGGGAGGCCGTTGCCCATCGGCCTGGCCGCTGTCCCCTTCCCCTTCGCGGGCGTGTCCGTGTGAGCTGGCCGCCAAGGCCTCCACGCGCTCCCGAAGCTTGGCGGAACGGTTGAGAATGTCCCGTCTTGACTCGATAAACGTCTCTGCAGAACGGCTCTTGATGGATAAGAACCTGTCCTGCGCGAACCGACGCGGAGCGAAGGTCGGCATGACCGGCAGCGGCGCCACGGACGCTGATGAGCCTGTTGCCGTGGCGGCGGGGAGATGCGTGGCGACCGCCACAGCAACTGTTCTCCGCATCATACAGACGATCTCCTTCAAAGTGTGTGTGTGTGTGTGTGTGTGTTTCCCTGGCGGAGGAACGTGCTATCCACTGCTCCCCTCATAGTCCAGACAAGAAGAGAAATAGGAGAGAGGAGAGAGAGTACGGCATCGGTGCATCCTCGCCTTCCTCCGCGCGTGCCCATTTGCTCGCGTTCGCTTGGAAGGGAACTCTGCATCCCATCAATCCTTGCTCAGCCGTCCTCGGGCCTCCTTCTCGGGCCGTCGCTATCCGCTAGTTGGTTGAATGCTACCTCCTCTGCTACGCCTCCCTCGCCTTCACACGCCTAGGCACACAGATTGGATGGGGAGGGGAAAGAGACACAATGTGGCTGCCTTTGAGTACTTCGTGGAGGGCATTGTGTGTGTGTGTGTGTGTGGAGGGAGGGGGGATGCAAGGGAGGTGAAGCAGAACGATGGAAGTGAATAGAAGGAAACACGAGTAGCCCAAATGGTTCGCAGAGAGACCGAGGGAGGGAATGGTGAGCACAGAATCACCCATATGGAGCGATGTAGCGACGCTCTGGTGTGTGCGCCTTTCTGCTTGCTGGTTGTTGTTGTTGGCGGTATTTTGACAGAGAGAAAGAGAGATGTGGCGTTGTGTACATCGTTAGGGCACGCCCCGGGGGGTGGAGGCGAGGCGGAGGCGGGGGACAGAGAGACTGCGCTGCGTGCTACGTGTGATTTACTCACTCTCTGCTATACCCTCGTCCCCCCCCCCCCCGATCCCCTCCTCACCTTTCGGATCGACTAGGGAGGGGTGGGGGCGAGAAGGACAGGCGCCACGGCTTCACCTCGCCTCGCGTGACCGTCCCGTGCTGCTGCTCGCCGGCGACACCATCGATAACGGGGGTGGCCGGCCGGGGCTGGCGGTACCCAAGCGCTTGAATCGCCGGCAGCACGCGTGCGGTTACCGAGACGGCGCCGTCGTAGCCACCCACGATCCCCTCCCCGTCTCCTTCCGGCATGCCCTCCTTCACAAGGGAAAGCACAGGAGCTTGCTCGAGCATGGCCGCCAACCACTTTGCATCTGCCGCCGAAGCGGCTAGGAAGCGGACGAAGCGCAGTTGGAGTGCGGTGGCCAGGGTGTGCGGGACAACCGCGTCGGCCGGCATGGGGCCGTCCTCTGCCCTCTTCGCCTCCTCGCCGTTGGAGACTCGGCGCTCCCCGCGATCCGCCGCGGCATCCATGCGGCGCTGTTCCTCCTGCTGCCGCAGCGCCGCTCGCTCCTGTTGATTTTGAAAGTCCGCCAGCGTCTGGGCGGGCACCTCGTTCCAGCTCATCTCCAACAGTTCCAGCGCCTCTACGCACCGCGTGCGTTGGTGCTGCTGGTGCTGCTGGTGCTGCTCGGAGGCCTCGATGGGCGACACCCTCGACTCGCTGTCCGTGCCCGCCGGTGTGGCTGTCAGGGAGAGCTTCCCGCCAGACAGGTAACAGCTAAACGTCACGTGGCAGTAGCGTGCGCTGCGACGCAGACGCTGCTGGGCGCGGCGATGGCGCTGGCTGAGCCGGCGATCCTCGCGGCGGCGCTGGCGCTGGCGCAGAGCCCTCTCCGCCTCTATCGCGGCTGCATCGGCCTCCTCGGCGTTGCCGTTGTCGTTGTTGTTGCGGGCGACACCCTTTTGCAATGCCATCTCCTCCTCCGCGTCTTCCTGCCGCATGAGTTCGGCTTCTTCGGCCTCCTCGGGGTCCGCCGGCAGCTTCGACGGCGGGGTGCTGACTTGGTAGTTCTCACTTCCCTCGTCCCAGAACATCTCTCCCGTCGCCAGAACAAGCCGCTTCGCGGGGTCCTCGTCTCCTTGCTGTTGCTGCTGTGTGAAGCGGGTGTACAGCTCTTGCAGGTTGGGGGGCAGGGCGATGGTCAAGCTGACGTTGCTCGGCACGTGCGTGCTCCACACTGTCGAGGCCGACGACGACGACGCGGCGGGGAAGGATGGGGAGTAGACCGTGAAGGTGGGCAGGATGCTGCCCTCACGCTGGAAGAGCGGCAGGCGAGAGACGACGATGCCGTCGGAGTCCCTCGCCCTCTCTCTTGTTGGCTGTGCTGCCTCGCCCAGCCACACGAGCGGCCCCTCCCCTCGCGCGGCCTGCGAGGACGCACTCCGCGCCAAAGGCACGGTGACGCGAGCGCCAGCCCTCACCCGCGCGCCGGTGTACAGATTGTAGTAGTAGTAGCGCGCGGCGTACTCTGCCGCGTCAGGGGGAGAGGGAGGTAGAGAAGGCAGCCGCACCACGGTCGTGGCTGGTGCCAAGCCTGGGCCACCAGACAACGTCGTGGCGGACATGGTGATGGGGCAAGCCACTAGCACGGCGCCGACGGAGAAGCAGGTGTTGACGTCCGGCGGTGGCGGACGTGCCGCTCCTGGCTTGCCATCCCCGTCGTCCTCCCTATTGCGGGCCGAAAGGAATGTGGGGGAGAAGAGGAACTGGGCTCCTTGTTCGCTGGTGCGCCACAGACTGGTGTAGAGGTAGGGCAGGAGGGCGTACCGGAGCTGGACGGCCTCTCGCGCGGCGGCGTTCGAGGGAAGGAGCAGCGATGGCAGCACAAACGACGAGAGCGCGCTGGCCACCGCCTTCATCGTGGGTGAAGAGGAAGTTGTGGTGGCTGTCGCAGCCCCGCCAAGCTGCCCCTCGCGCGGTGGTAGCGGTGGTGAGGACGATGGGGAATGGCCGAGACTGCCCCCCTCTCCCCTCCTGTCGGCCTGCCGCCTCTTCTCGTCATCCGCGGCGGCGGTGGCAAGGGAAGTGCCGGGCAGCAGGCCACGGCCTTCCTCCACCCGCATCCACGGGAACACCGACGCGGATTGGTACCAGCGCGCCATCAGCTCCGTCTTCTCTGCATCCGACAAGTCAAACAAGCCCAGTTCGTGGAGAGCCAGAGAGCCCTTTCCTGCTGTGGGGTACTGCCGAAGAAAGTCAACTTGGAAGCCGGCGGCGTTGGCCCCGGTGAAGGGCAGGCCGGACATGCTGAGCGCGAGGACGTCGGAAATGGTGGCTCGCAGGCGGCGCCAGTGCGGCTGACGCCAGCCTCCTCCTCCTCCTTGCCCCAGCTCTGCTGGCAGCTGCTGCTGCTGCACCTGTGTCTGCTCGTCGCCCAACTTCTCCAGCGCGCGCGCACGCTTCCCGACGTGGTCCCGTTCGCCTTGAGATAGCGTTGGCACCACAAAAACCGCCGCCCCCAGTCGTTGTGCCCCCACAAAGTAGTGCTCCGTTGGGGCAAAGGCTCTGCGAAAGTACTTGGTGCGCCGCAGCAGGCCGTTGACTGCGGAGAGGAGGTAGTACACTCCGTACGCGTTGTGCACCTGCCGATGGCTCGTGCCGCCATAGTGTCCCACGCCCATCGGCAGCGTCAGGTGGGCCTCCATATCCGCGTCCGGTCCGGCAGCGGCCAGGGCGACAAAGGTCTTGTTCGTGCTCCCCGAGAAGCGCTTGAGCTTTAGCATACTGCCAAACCACCGCCGCGCCATGGGGTGGAAGAAATCCACAACGTGCGAGCGCGACACGTCCCAGCCCCCTCTCTGCTCCCCCGGCCCAAGCCCGCCCCCTCGCTTCCGCAGCTGCAGCCGCACCTCCATGGGGAAGGCAATGTACCACGTGTCGTCGTCCGGCTCGGTGCTCACGAAGAAGCCGTGCTTGCGGCCCTCCTGGTACAGCGGGGAGCTCTGGACCACAGGGATGTGTGGCGTTGCCCGGACAAAGAAGAAGCGGCGCCCGTGCAGCCACAGATTCGTCTGCAAGCGCATCGGATCGGGCAGCAGACGCGCCTTCCACGAGAAGGGCGTCAGCCGCTGGTTCGCCTCGCTGCCCGTGTAGCCGATGGAGTCGACCGGGACGCCTGCGTCGAGAAAGAGCGAGTTGGCCGCCTGCAGCGCCGACTGCAGCGTCACCACCACCGATGACGACGGGCCCGACGATGCTGCCCGGCTCACATTGCCAGCCCCCTGCGCAGACACGACGTGCGACAAGGATGGGGGAAAGGGGACGCCATCGGTGATGAAGGGACCGGCAAAGTGGTGATGGTAGCCCAACGCAAACACTGGTGGCATGGCGGGGAACCCGGTGAGCGTGTAGTATTGTCGGAGCACGTCGGCATGGGTGGGGCCAGGGAGAAGGTACACACGCGTCTCGGCAGCGCTGCTGGAGAAGGACAGCCTCGTCGTCCGCGTTGCCGCCGAGAGAGACTTCGTCCTAACGGAGAAGGGAGCGCTTGTCATCCACAGAACGCCGACCGTACGCACATTGTCCTCCTCCTCCTCCTTCGTTTTCCCCACCGCCCCACCCGCCCTCTCAGCGTCCTCCTCTCGGTCTCGCGGGCGTGCGGACGGTGATGGTGGTGATGCACCAATGTCGGCGAACACAAGCGGCATCACGCCCGGCGCCTTCGTGTGGTCAAACTCGTCTCTGCCCCACACCGATGCGACGTCGCGAAAGCCGTCGCGCGGGATGCAGAATCGCCCAAACAGGCTCGTTCGTGCGGCTGCCGCGTCACCACGCGTCGATGCTGCGGGCGGCTGTCCTTCGCGACTGTCCGCGGCGGCGGCTCCGGCGCCAGGAAGCCCGTAGAGGCGCTTCAAGTCTCGAAAGGTGAAGGTGCCTGCGAGGGACGTCGTGCGCGACCCGTCACTCGAGGTGTCCTTGCTAGGCCGCACCGTGTACAGGTCAACGTCCACCGTCGTCATGGTCTCCTCACCTGTGGCGGCATGCGAGGTCCCAGGGACAGGGGCGGGCCGTGAGAGAATCCACTGCGCCGTCACATACGGCGATTTCGTCTGTCCAGCAGCCCCCGCCGCCTCGTCCGGCGCCACATCACCCTCGACGGCGTCTGTGAGCTTCTTCCGAAATCGAAGCACCGGCGGCGGCGCCGGCATGGCGTGCCCCTCCCCCTCGTCAAAGGCAAACACGCGCACTTCAGAGTCCTCGGCAACCGCCGCGTCGGGCGGTGCAGGCAGTCGGGACGCCTTGGTGTACACGGGCATGTGTCGCGAAGGATCGGGGTAGCGGTTCAAGCCATCGTCTCCGGGCAGGACCTCCTCGACGAGCAGCTCATGTGGGAAGAAGTGCGTCACGGGCAGCGACGGACCGCTCAGTGACACGATCGGTGCGTCGTAGTGCGTCGCCGCACGGCCACCCGCCCCGTCGCCCTCCTCCTGATTGCGGCGGTGGCGCCGCCACCACCAGGTGTGCCGGTCGACGCGCTGGCGATGCAGCTCCACCTGCAGCTTGTGCAGTGGCGCGACGGTGTCGTGTTCGTCAAACGCAAGACCAAGAGACTGCGCGGCCCCATCGGGCAAGACGGCGTGCCGCTTGTACATGTCGCTCGTCCTGTCGCCGCCGCGCAGTGCCACCAAGGTGAGGCCGTCGTCGTCGCCAAACGTGTCGTTGTTTGGCACGAAGAGAAGTTGCGGGTACAGCCGCAGCTTCACCTTCGTCGCAGGGAGTGCCGTGCCTGCCCCGGACGCTGCTCCGTGGCTCAGATCATGCTGACGCTGCAGCGTGGCGGTGGGCACGACAGTGTTGGGTAATGCCTCCCCGCTGTTCTGCGCCGGAGCCGCAGGAATGGTGGCGGTGGAGGTGGTCTGCTGCGCGGGAACGGTGTCTGTCCACGAGACAAGAGTGGGACGCGCCGTTGTCTGCGTCGAGGTCTCTTTTTGATCGGTGGCAGGGGGAAGCGACGGGACACCAACTTGCCCCTCGTGATGCCCGTAGGGTGGTAGGCCCTCCCTTCCTCTCCTTACCACCCCGCCAGTCGCGCCGCCGCGTTGCTGAAAGTGTCTTCCCAGAAAGACAAGGGAGCAGACGATGGAGCAGAGGACGAAGCAAGCGATCCCGGCCAGCAGCAAGCAGCGCCGGCGCCGACGTCGGTGCAGGAGCACGGAGGGCTTGGTGGGCCCTACCGAAAAGTGCTGCTCCACAGGGGGGCGACGGCGCATGCCTCCTAGTCTCACGCTCTCAACACACGCGCAGGACCAACGGCGAAAAAAAAAAAAAAAAAAGGCAGATGGATGGATGTGGGTCGATATACTTCACAAGAGTGGATATGGGGGCAGGAGGACCTGACCTTCGTGCGTCTCGTGCTACTTTTGTTCCCCTCCCTTTGACTCCTATTGATTTCTCCTCTCCTTCTTCTTGTGCTTGGCGGTAGCGCAGCGCGCAAAAAGCAATAAAGCACAGGACAGTGAGATGTGATGGGAACGGATCGGTGCTCGTCCCACCTTCTTCACTATCCCGTTGCAGAGGCACAGTCCCCCCTTCTTGCTTCTCCGGTAAACCACACACACACACACACACACACAGACATATACGCAGCTTTCCTTCGTCTTTTGCTCTGGTGGTGGTGGGGGGGGGGGGGTATACTGTTTTACATGAGAGAGGGGAAGCTCGTCCAAGAAGTGCCAGGAGGGAAGGAAGAGTGGGAAACTAATGGGCAAGCGAGTGGCGGACGCGCCGAAACGAAAGCAAACATAACAGAAGGAAATGAAGGAAGGAAGAGTTCAACACGCCCAACGGTGTCGCCCCCTCCCGTCGCTTCACGATTCCTCTCCATCCCGCGCTCCCTCACCGTCGTCGTTGGGAGGGGTAAGAGGAGGGGAGGAGAGAGAGCAGGAGAGCGACGTGTCCTTGAGTTGCTGCTCGGCGGCCTCCAGCGAGGCAAGGTAATCCCGCCTGTCCCGTTCGTGGGCGTAGTCCGTCACGCTCCGCACCCCAAGCTGCCGGCACAGCTCCTCTGCGCGCACCGCACGGGCAGCGTCGTCGATCGTTTTCAGCACGGGTCGCTCACGGGGTGGTGGGACAGGTTTGGGGATCGGGGCATCGAGAAGGGGGTCAGCCGCCCCAGGGGTGGGAGAGACTCCTGGGTAGCTGTGTCCCTTCCCTCCTTCCACCCGTTGCGTCCCTGCCGACATGGCCTCGTTCAACGACGGCGATGATGATGATGAGGAAACTCCCTTGACGATGATTTGGCAGTTGGGAACGAGGCCGTCCAGAGGGAGCCGTTCCCTGGATGGGGCGAGGAGGCCAAGAAGCTTGGCGTTGTCGCTAAGTGCGTGTGAATGCGCAGCTAACCGTGTCCGACGCGCGCTCAAGGATAGAGAGGAGGAAAGGGAGGAGGAGGACGGCGGCGGCGGCAGGGACTGTCCGTGGGGTGCCGTCAAGGCGTGCGCTCCGCCAGCGGCTTCACCTCTGATGCACCACTCCCCATCGTCGATCGTCGAGGTGGGTCGGGGTCTCCGTCGCCCGCTCTCGCTAGCACCCACAGTCTGCCTGCCTCCCGCGCCGCCGCCGCCGCTGTGCTCACCCGCTGCTGCTGCTGCTGCTGCAACGGTGGTTGGTGCACGTTCGTTGCAGCTTTTGCGTGGGATGGCGGGCAGCGAGACAACCTCTCCCGCGTCCTCGTCCTCGTCGTTGTCGTCGTCGCTTCCTTTCTTGGGGAACTCGGTGTTGACCAGAATGTCAACCGAGGCGGAATGGGGGTCGCGCGCCACCGCCTCGGTCGTGTCCTCTGGCGGTGGGGAGGAGGAATGCTGCCGCTTCACGGGACGTGGGGGACTCGGCGCGGCACCTGTTGGCAATGTGCCAGCGGCAACGTTTGTGCCGCTGTCACGGGTCGCCCCCGCCTCGCAGCCGCTCGCCTGCGCGGCCTCGTGGCAAAAGGTGGAAGCGTCAAAGGTCACGGTCGCCTTCGGCCTTGTCCGTGTCTGAAGGCCGGCCGCGTGGTGCTGCTGCTTCGTCGGCGTCGATTGCTGTTGTGTGACCCGTGACGGTGGTGGCGAGATGCTCCTCTCGCTCCTGTCCCTTGTGCTTTCCCCCTCCCCTTCCTCGTCGTTGTCGTCGCCCGCTCCTAGGAAAGGGTCTGATAGTAGAGAGGGCGGATCGAGCAGGTCAGTCGACTCTGCCATCCGGTCCCCCCTGGGCAGACGCGGATGTGCCCTGTCGTCGCCACAACTCCCCGGCACCCGCTCCCGCACCTCGGCCACCACCGCGGAGCCGAACGCGTCCATCAGCGCAAGCCGGGTCCAGAGAAAGCTGAAGAGCACGCTGAAGCCCTGCAGCTCGTACAGGTACGGGGACAGTTCCTTCTTCTCCTTTGCGAGTCGTCGCTCCCACTCGCGGGGGAAGTCCGCGACGGCGGACAGCCCATCCGAGAACATCCGCACCAGCGTGACAGAGAACCAGTGCAGCATGTCACCCACTGGGGAGTGCGCCTTGGCGGCCGCGAAGCTGCTCGCCACGCGCGAGCCAGTTGGCGCCGACGCACCGAGCTGTGTCTGCACGAACCGCCACTCTCGCTCCACCATTACAGAGCTGGACGGGGACGAGGCGGGGTCACCACCACCGCAGACCGTCGTTTCGTCCACTTGCTGTGGGTCCTCAGCGTTCAGCCCTTCCAGTCTCTTCCTTGGTAGGAACGACTCTACCGCAGCGAAGTCGCCGTCGTTGCCGACATCGTAAGCGGCAAACCGTGCCTGCAGCGTCGACAGCAGCCGCAGGAGCTCGTCCGCACTCGGTGCTGGGGGCAGCAGCGAGGCGCCTTGCGTGATCTCCTGAACGGCGTGGGTGGATTGCTCAACGCCCGCTCTGCTATGCCCGCCGCGGTTGCCCTCGCCAACAAGGCGGCTGTGGCCGTGGCCGACGGCACTCCTGGGGTTCGTGAGACGTCGGATCGTTGCCTTCGCTTCCGGAGACGGCATCCCTCCAGGTGCATTCATGTCCTCTTCCCTTTCTCTTTGCCTTGTGAGTGCCTGTGTGCTAAGATGAGGGAAGTGGAGGGAAGGGAAGGAGGGGGGGGGAAGGATGTGTGGGTAGTGTGGCATCTCGTTCTCCTTATCTCGTCTCTTCATTGTCCACTTCTCATCAACGTTCCGCCCTCTACCTCTTCGCGCAGAGCTCTGGACGTGGTAGATTGGGGGAGCGTGGAAGTCCTTGATGTTGGTGAGGTGAGAAGGAGAAAGGCAAGAGAAGGGGGAGGAGCGTGCTAGTTACATTCTTCAGTGAGAAGTAAAAATAGAACTGGATATGAGGACATTGTACATGTGTGTGTGTGGGGGGTGGGGTGGGGGGAAGGGAGGAGTATAATGTAGTGCACACAAACAAGGAGGCCTCTCTCTCTCTCTGTTGACGGGAGAAGATGTGTGTGTGTCATCACACTTTGAACGTTGCTTTCCCGTGCAGGGCTTGTCGTACCTTGGCATCCACGGACCGCTGCAGTGCCGCGTGGTCGGTGTCGTACAGCGGCTGCGTCTCCCCGGCCAGGTTTGCCAGTGACTTCCCGTCGTCCTCAGCGTCGCCGCCCCTCCCCACCGACACCCCACCGTGCTCAGCTACGTGGTCACGGCAGTCGTGCGCCATGACGTGGAACCTCTTGCTTCGCGACGACGCCGCGGCGGTGGCGGCTGCTCGGTTGCCGTGCGATGGCGCCTTCGCAGACATGTGCTTCCCTCGCCTACTCTTGTCAAAGGCGGCAACGGCCGGGTTCGCGTCATACACTGGCAGCGCGTCCTTGTTCTCCCAGGGCACGGTGGCAGGTGAGGAGGAGCCCATCGCGCTCTGCTTGTCCTCTCCCCCTCCTCCTGCATCTTCCCCGATGGAAGTCGAGGTGTTCGGGAGCGTGTCACCGTTGCTAGAGAGTCCGTTCTTGGCGGGCCGAATCGGTGGCAGGCGACCCGCCTCGGCGCCGGTGCCGACAGAGCGAGAAGCCACCGTCGCGCCACCGACGCGCACAGGCGCCGTTGCCGCAAACTCCTCCCTCGTCGTCCATGTACCTTCCTTGCCACTTTCCCCCTCTTCTTCTCCAGTGTGGTGCCTCTTGCGTGTCTTGGGGTAGTGCGACGCGCGGACAGAGTTCCCGTATCTTCCGCGCCGAACCTGTCGGTCCCTTCGCACCTCCGTTTCCGGTACCCCGCCCACGCTGAGGCCGTCGCCGATGCCACCCCCAAGTCCTCGCATCGCGGGGGAGGCGGCGTCCAGCTTGGTGCTCGCGTTGGCCGCGATGGTGCGCGCCAGCTCCGGCCCGAGGGTGACGGCCGCGTTCGCGCGAATGTCATTCTCGACACTTGTCCGAAATGTCGTTGTCATGTGCGTGTCGGCGAGGCCCAAGGCGGTGCCCGACAAGGGCGGGTGCTGCTGCCCTTCTTCCTCTCCCCACGCTGCGGCGGCGCTTGACGCTCCTGCTGTCGCGGGGCCGTCACGTGCACTTACTCCGTCTCTGGTGCGCGCCTCCACCACCGTAGCAGCCGGGGGAAAGCGGCGGTAGACGCCGCTGACGACCTCTGTGGAGAGCAGGTGGTGGGCCTTCTCAGTGGCCTTGGTGTACGTCGCGTAGTCGGCTGTGGACTCCCGCAAGCGCACCAGTGCCGCGAGCTCCGCGTTCACCTCCTCGCTCAGCGCCAGCACGTCGTTGCTGTTGTGGACGACTTCGTACAGGTACCGCTTCCGCGCGTAGTAGTCGTCCTTGTGTTTGCGGCTGTGGTAACCGCGATAGCAAGCCTGGATGCTCGTGGCGTAGTAGTGGAACACGGCCAGCTGTCGTTGGCTCTCAACGTGCTCGCGTTCGTGTCGCGCGTGCGCGCGCTGTGCGTGGCCGCGGTACACGCGCTGGATGCAAAGGACATGGGCACGCACCCGTCGGTAGGACACACGAGCAATGTGCATGCGAAACGCCGATTGAATCCGTGTCGCTGCAGACGCCTCCCGCTCCCCGTTATCGGTCGCCTCCTGCATCGCCAACAAGACCGTCTCCACGAGACTAGGGCCATACTGGGGGAGGAGACGGTTGACGGCGTGCTGCGCGTTGGCAGCGTCACCGGCTCGGAGGGCCATCACGGTCGACATGGTGGGCGGACTCCCGTCAACTGTTTGTCGTGGCCTTCGCTTCTTCTTTTTTTTTTTTCGCAGCTTCCCTCTGCGAGACTTGGCTGCCACGCACGTGGTCTCGCCAAGGAGTGTGAAATGGACCGTCTCAGCAGTACTTCTCCTCTCACTGGATGGGACTCTCTCTCTCTCTGCTTTCCTACAGTGACAGAAGGGGAAGAGGTGGAAGAAGTGGAAGAAGAGGAGCTCCATTACAGACAGACTCCCATCAGAAATCATACTAGTCCATAGGAAGTCTCGTTTCTCACCTACGCTGCCTCTCTACGGCGATGCCACATACGGACACAGGCATCTGCATGCCTGCCTACACACACACACCACCCAGCGTGCTGTTTGCTGCTGGTGGACATATCCTCATTTGTATGCTTTCTTCTCCTTCAGTCTCTCGGATCTGAGCTCTCAATGCACCTCCTCCCCTCCTCCTCCTTCAAAGACCACACGGGTGCCATTCCTCACCCGTGTGGCCTCTTGCCAGGAGAGGAGAAGATGAGAAGGAAAGAGGAAGGTGAGTTGGTGTTGATGCTGATGTGGATTTCTTTTTGATGACTGTGTGTGTGTGTGTGTTTGTGTTTGTTTGTGTTTTGAGGGTAAAATGAAGAAACGTGGGCGAAAAATAGAATATCTATGAGGGGAGAGAGGACCGAAGGGAGAGAGGGGGAGAGACACAGAGAGAGATCCGGAGGGAGAAGAGAGGGAAGGAGGGAAGGAGGAGGGAAGGGCAGAGCACACCGTGCAGCATGCCCGTGTTGCCACCACCCACCCCCATCATCCTCGCCTTTCCAGCCCGCTCCCTCCCGCTCTCTGTCTCTCTCTCTCCACACAAATCCCTCGCTGGTGCGCTCTTACGCGTAGCCGTACAGGATGTGGCCGCGCTTGCGGAGGGCATTCACCACGTCGGACGCGGTGACGGTACGGCGGTGCGCGTACTCGGTGTAGGCAGTCGCGTCACGCACGACGCCCTCCACGAAGCTCTTCAGCACGCGGCGCACCTCCTCGTAGATCTCGCTCGAGATGCGCTTCACGCCACCACGGCGGGCAAGGCGGCGGATCGAGCCGCGGGTGATGCCGCGGATGTTGTCGCGCAGCACCTTCTTCTGGCGCTTCTGGCTGCCCTTGGCGTCAGCGGACTTCTTGCCCTTGGCCATGTTTGGTAGTGGGAGGGGGAGGTGGTGGGGGTGGTGTGAGTGGGGGTGGGAAGAGATAAGCTGGGGACTGGAGCGTGTGCGAAGCTGTGGTGCGTGGAGGAGGACGTGAACAGGGGAATGAAGGTTGCCGCATTGAGAAGAGAGGGGGAAGCCAGACGCGATGCTCCACATGATATGATAGCCTCAGTTGTGCCGCCGCGGAGCACGCTTGCTGTCGAGTAAAGAGAGACGCCACTGCGGACTCGGCTCCCTGGCCTCTCCATGAAAGGAGCATGGGCCCTTTCCGCCCTGTTCTTTGTTTCTCCCTTCTCTCACTCTCTCGTTGGTGTGCGGTTTTGCTCCGTAATCTAAGATGAACTGGGGACAGACGCGATGATGCAGAATCCCTCTCCCACCCCGTCCGCGCCGGTGCCTCCTTACCCTTCGGCTCCGCCACCCAGTGGCCTCCCTTCTCCCCATTCCTATGAGAAGAGAAGTAACACCAGGAGAGGAGAAATCCCCAAGAGCAGGCAAGGAGCAGCGTGGAGGACCGAGTCGACAAGAAGGGGAGCGGAGAGAACGCAGAGAAAGTCAGAAGATAGAATATCTATGAAGTGAAAGGGTCAAAGGTAGAGAGGGGAAAGGGTCCGAGAAGTGGCGAGCCGGAGGGAGAAGAGAGGGAAGGAGGGAAGGAGGAGGGAAGGGCAGAGCACACCGTGCAGCATGCCCGTGTTGCCAC